>PNEQ01084368.1:0-18694 GCA_003012365.1 Medauroidea extradentata | reverse complement strand
CACAGGAGTAATTGTGTGCATAACTAATTGTGTTGTGAGAGTTCTAGTTGATTACTGTTTTGTGTATTTCGTAGCTTTGTGAGCTATTAAATCCAGTACTTAATTTAACTCTTTTATTTGTAATTATAGACCTCTATCCCAAAGAACTCATGGGAATTGCCCACATATAAAGTTTGTGCTCTCAAACTTGTAACATTATATTCAGCAGAGTTCAGCCATCTTCCATGGTATCACTTTCAGACACAAACATCTTCTGCAGTAACAAGAAGAAAATATTGAAACAGGAATAAAAACCCACTTGGAAAGAAAGTTAAGGATGACATGTACTTTACTCTTTTCGGAAAAAAAACCTACAATGTGACATATTACAAAGAACGAAGCGTTATTTTAGAAAATAAATTCTTTAAAGTAAAATTCTAAGAATTTTCATTTACGAATTACATTATAAAATTGTCAGAATTGTCCCATTTGTTCCCCAGAAATGCTTCTGAATTATCATTATTAATCGCAAACTTTAAAATACACGTTAGCTACAAAGCGAGAACGTAACTGACTAAATTGTAACATACCTTAACAATCACCGCAAATTATTGTTTACATTAAACAAAAATATTAGGTTTCGTCTAGATATCCGCACTATTTCAAATCATATCTTCTAGACAACTTGGCTCAAATAATCCGGTCTGGACATCCCGACTGAGCTGCACATCTACGTTTTATTTGTTTTCTTCTCCACAGCGGATATTGCACATCCCTTAACTCAGGCCATGGCCACTTCCTTGAACATCTCGTCCCGTCTCTAACGACATCTCTGTCGACGGACGAGCTTTCACAGAAATAGTAATGTATACGCCGACACGGCATGGTCAATAGGCAGGTAACAAGCATCTTATTGAATTCCTCAACGTAAATTGCTTTATTATTAATACAAACTTATAAAACTATGGTATTGTGTACGATAACGTTTTGGTATGAAAGAAAATTCTCGTATGCGTGCGTATGTGTGTATGTATGGCAGACATGTGTTGTGTTTATTTCAGTGGCGTCTTTAAGGAAGGATAAGTGTATAAATTTTTATTTTGTATTTTGTTATTTAAATAATGCTAACGTAAGCGCATAAAATTAAAATTTTATTATAAAAGGTTATAATTTATACATGATTAATTAATAATGAAGATGCAACAAGGTCACTGCCGACGGAAAACAAAACCTTGCCCCCCATGAAAAACCTGAAATGACGGCCCAGGTTTATTTATTCTACGTGAGCTAACATATTACAGAACGTCAGAGCAAAGTGACAGGCGACATGAACAAAATATTAGTACGACACACTAGAGTTGACTGGCGTGAGCTACAGAGTCGAGTGTTATGTCAAGTGGTCGTAACTACGTGTTGAATGTGCAAGGCAAGGTCATAAGTGTAGTAGTGTGTCACCATGATGACATGTTGCAGGCATGTACGCAGGTGCATGACGTGTACATGTGACACATAGCATGCAGTCACTGCTTCCTGCACTTGACATATGTAGCAGCGTCTTGTGATTACTACACTTGTTTGCCCAACTACTTGACACTATCTACGAACAAACACAGTCATCAAACTGTGGTGATACTAGTTAAAATACAATACCTCAACTAGAAATATGTTGTAAGGTTGTCTACCCACGCCCTTCAAATGTATTGTAATGTACAGGAAAATGCTTTTATATACATATGAAACTATTCTACACGTACTCATTGTTCCAATGTACGAAAAGAACACGCTTCAGACAGGATTGAACGACACTGTTAAAACAACATTCCCATTAAAACATTATTCCTAAGCCCTCAAACATAACAAAACACATCCTTTCCAGGCTGCCGAGCTTCAAAATGTACTAACCCGATCACTATGAACGAGTAACAATATTAGATGTTAGCAGAGTTGGACTATTAGCAGCCCGGTTAACAATCTGAAGAATATAGTTATTTCCGTGACCAGTATTTTGTTTACTCAAAATAAATGCATGTAAAGTTATTTGTTTTTAGTTGTTACTTTTGAAATAATTTTATATTTATGATCAGAATAAAGTAAATAATTAAAATATAATGTCCTCCTAATTACGAGATAGTTTACAGGAACAACCATCGTAGCTTCATAGAGAACATCTGGGGCAACTGGGTTTGCAAGGAGTTTCCTTGTACAAGTAGAATGTTTCTGGAACGCGGCTTTGCAATGCAACATGGTGCTAGCTCGCAGAGGAAGGTAACTATAGCTACTGTGTGCTCTACACACGAATACACTTGTATACGGGCCACATATCAAGGCACTTGTCGAGTATTAGACTATAGGGGATGTTAATGAAACTGCTACAAATATTGCAGGACGTTTCTTAGTACATGAGGTAAAGTGATATGAAGCGTGGTATTGGCTGACGTAAGTGCTGAAGGGAGGAAGTGGCAATTGAGAAGTACTACATAGGAAAGCCACAAGTACTTGTTTCTTGGGCAGTAGAGCAGGTAACAACAGCAGGCAGATCATGGCCTGAGAGTAGAGTAGTGACGTCACACATGGTCCAGCAAGATGTCTTCCAGTCCCAGTCAAGGGGAGGTTATATTCCTGCAGTCAAGGTCACACGGCACCCCGCCCAGGCTAGCCAACATACCTACCTGCCTCCTGCCAACCTCTAGGCGAGCACAGAACCCTGCATCAACACTGCCCACGTCTAACAGTAGTTGTACAATAACGCTGTAAGGTTGTCGCGCACACGAACATACACGTCAAGTTGTAATACCAACCAATGAGAACAAGCGACGATGCCGCCATCACAACTTGTCGATGCGAACTACATATTTGGCGGCAAATTATACTTTGCCTGGGTTTTATCAATTTTGCTTAACGTCAAGCTCTCCAGTTCATATTTTTTCAGCGATATTAATTCTTGGCTAAGCGATAGCAGATATCAGACATCTGTCCGGCAGTTTTGTTTTAAATCATCTCCATGTTAGCTGATATGATTTATTGAAGGCAGTAAATACTATGGTTTAGCTAAGTACGACATTAACGAATTCCTTGTTAGCAGACTTCTTAGTGAAAACCGTACAATTACTTGCTTTGAAAACTATTAGCTACCGGCAAAACCCATTTTAAACAAAACAGACAGATTTTTGATAGCTGCTCTCTTTTAAGTTAAAAAAAAAATATATATATATTATCGTAATAACAGTAGAAACTAAAGAGTGCGGCCTCAATATATAACAATTTTATCATTTATTTTATCTGACGCTCACGCACTACACCTGTCACTTTCCTGACATGTTGTCATGGCTCTGACCTTGACAATCCCGGGTATCCATTACATCTTTACTTCAAATATATGTGGCTTAATGCAAGAACAACCGCTGTAGCTATATCGTATGTCTGGTAATTAGGTATTGTAAGTTTTATTAACTCACATACGTGCATTTGTCTACTGGTGTTCACTTGGTCATTATTGTGTTGTATTTCAACAGAAACTAATAATAATAGCTATATACAAGCTACATCAAGCAGGGGGGAAATTGCGTCATGTTATTTTGTATGTAAACAATATAAAACTTATTTATTTTCAAATTAATTTTCACTTCCCTACGTTGTAGTAAAATTATATAACTTTCTAGTATAGTACTTTAATAACATTTGAACTGCAATGAGATACTAACAAAAATCAATCGCTCCAACAGTAAAATAATATATCGCTCCAACAGTAAAGTAATATATCGCTCCAACAGTAAAGTAATATATAGTTAATTTGCACAGGTTGTTTACGGAAGCTAACCTGCTTCAATCAGCAATACTTTGTCTGTCACGTGTCTAGGCTTGCTAGATCGCTACAGATTGGTCAGGTTGTGTTCAAATAACTGCAAGCATACATAGCTAGGATAGTTACTGGACGCTAACATACTTGCCTCGGATCACTTTGTAAACGTAGTTGAAACTGTACTCTACCAGGGCTAAACAGCCGGGTTATGTTTACCGTGTCATACTAACTTGTAACCTACTCTGGTGTAGTATGGTACTGGGAATGACCAGCAAGGCAGCGTTAACAGGGAGTGTGCGAGATAATTAATGTCACGGCTTATACACTGCAAGGCCTAGTTACTTCAGCGCCGGGCAGTTGTACCAACTGAACAAGTTGAGTCTTACCAAAGTTCAACCCTAAATACTAGCAGCTACGTGTAACATTTCAATATATGACATCTTATGGTCTCGTACACAATGCAGTCTGCTAACCTAGCAAGCATACAGCCTCAATATTATGTCTTCGATAAACTGGAAAACGAAATTCAAAGTGACGATGGCCGTTTGCAGATAAACAATACATATGTATGTATAGCGAAAGTATGATTTGATTTTGCAGTACTGGAACTTCATGAAAACGTATAGCCTACAATTGTGTGTATAATGTACTGGGAAATCTTGGGAAGAGCGTTTGTGAAGAGTTCGTAGGCGAACGTTATTTATTTCTAAAATATATAAACATTGTGAACGTTTCAATAATTGTAGCAGCCTTAACGTTTGCATTATGTATTGAGGAAATACTTAAAGTAACGGAACGTAAAGTCAGATGTTAAAGTATTCAATTGTGAACAGGCCTTCAAGGCAGAGCCTCATACAGTAATGTTTATTGTTGAGTACTAACGTAACAAAACTGTCCTTCAAGTCAGGGCACAGTAAATATTTTATTGAAAGTTTGAAACTAACGTAAACTAACTGTCAGAAGGGACGAGGACAGGAGGGGAGATGTCTGGCTCAATCGCTGAAGATGAACGAATCTACCCGAGTATTCCCGAGGAGGAAGAAAGTTGTACCTGTTCCCCTTGAACTTTTTGCGAGCACGGTATTTTATATTTATTAACGAATTAGTTCATGTAGGTTTTGATCAAATTGCCTCGACTAGCCCAGCGGTTTTAATTTACTCTATCACAAGTCAATGTCAGTAAGTGACCATACACTCAACACTTATTTTTCGATAATCAATATAGGTTAAAACTACTAAGTGAAACGAGTGATATTAATTTTCTACGACACCCGACTCCACACGGTCATGAACGCCCTTATTCGCGGCAGGAATCGAACAACGACCTCCCGCACCGCACTCAGGCCTCCAAAACTGGCTCCTCGGCCCACGGATGGTGATCAAAGCATCTGACGCTCACTCGCCTTTGCCCGACAATCGGATGTGATAACACGCGCAATAAAGCCTCTTGGTAACGCACTTCTGGCAGCCTACCGAGACATGAGCCCGCGGGACACAAACCCACGTCTCCGTGTGCGGCTGAGTCCCGGGCTGCTCTCTCTTCTCCACCACCACCGGCACACACGCCAAACGGCGATTTCTGACGCGTCTCCCTCTAGCCAATCAGGAGCTTTGTTTCAAATTCCCGGCTTTCCGGCATCGCTCCGAATACGGGCGATTACGACCATCTTTCGTGGTGATGTTATTCCATAAAATCACAGTTTACATTTATCTAATTTTTACATCGTTCTTTCCTATGATTATCTTTACTTATGACAAAACAAATAGAAATACTTAAAATTTAAATTAAACGGTTGGAAGACATGGCCGTTTGTTAGCTCTCCTCGCCCCACCCCCTGGTGGCCCGGGCAGGCAGCAGGAGGGGCCGTCTGGCACTTGTCACTGCTGACTACTACACAGCTCCAAATTTTTCCAGATGTGTGTGCGACTACCCTGTCTCTCCTCACACCATCTCCCCAGTCCAAAATAAGAAATATACATTAATTCTCCCTAATCATCCTACTATCATCCATATCACATAGTACTATTTACACAGAGTACAACAAAACTTGAACCATCTTCGTACTACAATTCTAGCTTGTTTTATATTCCCGTGATTTGTGATACTAAAAACATCTGATGCTAAATTCTAATAGCCAGTCTTTAATGATATTTACACCAGTTATCCCTTCAATATGTGCATTTAATGTGTATCGGGCTATGCCGCGACCCAGACGCTTATGAATGTTAGGTGTCACATACCTAGTTAAACTTGCTGTTTACTGAACGATAGCGACACAGAAATTCAGCGCGCTGCCAATCTCGTACCCTATACTGTACAACATGAACACGCACTACATTGCAAGTTGCAAGATGTGAAGGATTTCATCGATATTCCTACAACGGCGAGTTACAATGCAAGGGCGCTGCCTATCAAGTTCTACTAGTACATGTTGGTAACGAAGTTATACCACGTGTGCTCGTCGTACCAATGTACGAAGACATAGGTAAGTGGACTGCACGGCTCGTCGACAATCAGGACATTATAGCCGCTGACACAACTTGGTACAATGACTGCAACTATAAGAGGAGTCGGCCATGGCCTGTGTTGAGATATCATTCCGGTATTCGCCTGGAGCGATTATGGGAAGTCAATAAAAACGGAAATGAGGATGGCCTGAGCGGGGGATGGAACACGGGTCCTCCCAAACATGGGTAGACCATGTCACCATTGCGCCACCTCGCTCCATTAATGTACGTAAACAAAACACACTTCTGTGTACGTCACAATGTCATTGCTCATTACAACACTGTTCCAAACCCTCCCACATACGTAAAGCCAGTATTTCCCGACTGCCGTACTAGAAGTGTATTAACCACATGTATGTGAAACTCAGAAACGTGCACCGAACTTTACTTCAATACGATCATGTAGTCACATGTCAGAGCGTCATAGTAAACTTGTAAGTACGGGTATGTTGCACGCTAGTTCACTGCTTGGCTCGTTGTCAAGGTCGTCTCGTCTGAGCTTCTAGCAAACACGTAGATAGCATCCAAACTTGGTGCAGAATAAATGAAAGCATGGACTTCATTGACGTCATACATGAACAGCGAGGACACACACGGTTAGGAACATCATACAAGGGTAGGAGCTTTGAGGAATGTCGGGCACGGACTTTGTCAATCCATCCCAGTTTCGCCCGGAGCGATTTCGAAGGAGGAGGGGGGGGGGCGACATCAGAATGACCAGTGGCGGTAACCAAACCAGAGTCCTCTACAAAGCGAGTTTACGTTGCCCTCACTCGACATTTGTGGAGAGACATCCGGGACGTAGGAATGAAGGGAGCCCGAAGTTACACATGAATTCTTTCTTAAAACATTATCTACTGCCTATTTATTTACTGAATATAATTAACATAATGGCTACGAAATATCGACGAAAGACGCAAACCTGTCTCCTACAAGAAAGGAATATGCAGCAAATTATGTGGAATAGTTTCGCAACATTAGACCACGAAAATATGTTCATGCTGAGTCTTGTACAAAATGAAATCTTGCGTCGTTTAAATACTGATTAACTATCGGAAAAGTATTTAATTCGTCAGGCGATCACGATAACGCTCGCAGTGAACACATTCCCTGCCTTATCTCCGAGTATCTGGACGCTAGTCAATAATTTATAAGTTGGCAACTCCATCTTATCTCTCCCGGCGGGATTTCTTGTGGCCAACTGATTCTAGGTAGACGTGGGAAAAACATTTTCCAGCAACAGTTCGGGATGTCAAACGCAACAATATTGAGACAGCACACTTTAAATGAAGGAAACTAAAAACGAATGTAAAACATTTCAATAATAGAACTCATGTTTCGGTTTAAAGCATATCTCGTTTCCGTTTCCTAGAATGCAGTATCACCGACAGTGTTTTACAAAGCGACAAATGTTTTACAATTGCATATATATATATATATATATATATATATATATATATATATATATATATATATATATATATATATATATATATATATATATATATATATATATATATATATATATATACATAATTATCTCGTTAGTATATCGTGAAGTACGGCAGCTTGAAAAGGTCGTTGAAGCTTGTTGGAGGACTTAAGAACAGAGTTCTTATATCATCATGGTGTCTTACTGTTGTTTCGTCCTTGTCTAAAATGTATTCGCTTTCCGTACACTGCCACAATAAAAACACGTGGAGTAGTTGCGCGCGTGGCAGGTGGCGCCATTAATATTCAACAACAAATGGCCAGGAATGATGGCTCGGTACTAAACATAAATCGTATTTCTATACCAAGGAAATAAAAAGAACGGTCATTTATTTTTGATTTGCACATCAGTGAAGTGTGGTTTCGTATGAACAGATGAGTAGCCTGTTTCACGCGTAGAAAGTGAGTGAAACAATTGCTCGAGCTGAGAAAGCTGCCTAGATAAGGAAGAGGAGAGAGAGACAGGTAGAAGGGCTTATCAGTGGGTGGGTGGTTGATAGTGAGAGGTGTTGGCTTGTCACGTCGACAATGACAAGTGCCTAGTTCGTGGAAGACAATGATCGACACCACATACCACAGGTTCACATAGTAGACACACGTCCTCACATGCAACACCAGTGAGATCTGCACGTCGCCCAGCCTCTACACAGGACGAGGTGACAATGACATCAGCTACAGTGGTTCTCGACAAACACGCACTACTACCAATATCCTACTGCTAGTCGTCAATGAGGGGCCAGATATATCTGAGACTCCGTATGTCTGAGAGGCCCGGCTCCATACCAAAAATAACAAACCAAACTAAACAATTAAAAAAAAATTCCCCACTGACGTAACATTTTGTATTTGCAGAACTTATTTGTTTGTGGTAAACAAATGGTGTGTGTATGTGGGCGGGGGGGGGGGGCTGGGGGCTGTGAGTTCCAAGGAAAACTGGCCAGGGACCATGCACTGTGTCGGCGGCCTTCACACTACCAGGACAGTTGGTGCAGTTCTGGTAGTGTTGTTATCATAGACATATCAGTAACACTGCACTCAGTTGGTGTCAGACTTATGCTGCCAACATGGACACCTAGGGAAAACTTACTTCTATATAAAGAACAATTTATTTCACAGTCCTACAAATACAAGGCTGAACACTAACCAATCACCCAACGCTACTTGAGTTGAACCCTTCATTATTGACAGAACCACTACTGTACTAGTGTTATTTCAATATTGCAGTGTCTAGTCATGCTACTAATGCCCCTAGCGGCTCCGACACAAACATTCTACTCGCAATTACACTTGGGAAATGTCACAACACCGCGCCGTACCAGCGGTGCACATCAATCATGTGACTCATAGTATCAACTCCAGACCTGTCTGTCTTTGCGCGTGATTGCCACAACCGAAAATTAATGCCGAAAACGCAGATGCCAGAACGTCAAACGTGCAGACGGCAAAAATGTATGTTAAAAGAAAATTATTTATACAAGTTGTTCAAAGGTTCAATGCCCATATTGATAGGGAAATTGAGACAAATACAAATATATTTAGCCAGATAACCACGTGTCGGAAACCAATAGTTTAGGAGCAGTAAGTATTCAGAGGAATCGGGTGTGATTGAGAAGAAACTGCACTATTGGACCTACGTCATTGCGATTTATGTCGCCCCACAAATATTAGAGTGAGACTAAGAAAAACAAACAAGGAAAACGAAAAATAGAGGAAACAAGTCTAATTGGCTACAGTCAACACAAAAAAAAAAACGAACAAAAAAGTTATTTGCGAAGTGACAATAGACTATAAAACCCATTTAAAGATGCGCGGCCAATCAGCAGAGAGCTCGACCGCTATTGGTCGCGCTAGAAACATAGCTACATACCATAAACACTGTTCAGTTGTTTCCAGTTTCCACTTGTACTTCACTTAAAGACGGGAGCAGACGTCAGCTCCTGAAACGTCGTGAAAAGTCGGTCTTTGGAAATCTGCTGTGTTCTTTTGTGTCTTCATAGTTGTGCTGTCTGTGACGTCATCGTTGTTATCCTGTCTTGTGTCCATTATTGTATTCCTTCCAGTATTGTCTGTGCTCTCTTAATTGTGTTGTCCTGAGTTTTACATGTTAGTTTGCTTTGTATTTCGACTTTTATTTTTAGTTGTTTATTTTTCCCCCTTATATTTGCTGTTGACTGATTCCTTACGGGATCTTGCATGTTCTGTTGTTTGCGGTTGATGTATGTGTTGACTAAATCCAACTAGGCTTGTTAGTCAACTTTATTGTTTTGATCAATGTTACCATAAATGTTCAAAATCAGCAGGGACAACATGAGAACTTGAATGTATCCTAGCCCTGCCAACTATGAGAAGGAATCAGTTGCACAGGTCACTGTAACGGCCACACACATACGATACAACACACACCACACATCTTCCAGTGAACACAAGACTCCTTGCTACATAGACACTGGCTCTGCGTTCACGTGAATGCTGCTCATTTTCAACATTTACTGTAGCAATTATGTACTGTCAACAATTACCACTGCTGCCTTCTCAATATCGCCCGATATTCCCTCAATACTCATTACTACTAAACTGTTTGTTTCCGACACGTGGCTATCTGGCGAAGTATATTTGTATTTGTCTCCATCTTCCCTACTACGTTGAACACTAACATCCTGTAGTAATAATATTTAAATATGAAAAGTATATACGACAGATGAGACTAATGTCTCGCTGTACTTTTGTTTCTAGCTACCCAGTTGGCGGCCCTGGAACAACGAACATTAATGATACAACAATATATAACTACGTCTTATTTACTGGTCACATGGAATGAATTTATAATCTATCGTAAAGTAACGTATATTACCAGACAGCGTTAGTAAAATATTTCAAATAAGAGCCGGAATGGCAGGAGAACATCGACAAAACTTGAATTATCTGTAAGCCTACCCAACTTATACTTGTTTCACTTATGTAATTTAGTTCAGCTTACTGGGATAACTACCCTCACTAGTAGATACGTACTTATAGCGTATACATGGCGGGAGGCGAGTTCTCTAACCTCGCCGGTGCTGAGACAGTAGCACTAGTATAGCCTCTGGGATAGCAGATTCACCTCCGTAATGAACTGAGATATGGTTCCTCAACAAACAGTAGTCCCAACACAGCGGACTGGATTGTCAGGTAATACTTGCAATCCTGGCAGATGATATCCTCTCTACAGGTTGACCATGTCCGTGGTGGGAATATTACAAGGTAGAACCGTGCGCATGTTCCCCCTCCACTTTCTCTGCTACCTCCCCTCCTTTGTGACGTCATGCGAGTCGCAAGGAATGTTCACGACATATACGCCAATGCTCGCATCGAGCGGCCAAAAAGCGTTCAAACTAAACTCATCAGCAATGGAAAACCATTCAGTCTAATTTCTTCAAAATTTTTGTACCGTTTTTGTAACTGTCCTGCCGATAATTATATCTGTATATTTTCATTATGTAAAGTGCTTTATTTTTTTTTTTGAAAAAAAAAAAAAAAATCTTACAAACTACTAATTGAAAAATGCAGGGCTAAACATAGTAAGCGAGAAACTTTATTTTTTCGAGACAGATGGGGGTTATTAGTGAACGAATAATGAAACTTTAATTTAATATCCATGCCCTCCTCTATATGCTCGGGAGATACGCAATAATTTTGGCGGCAGATAGAAGAACATTTCAAACGCACGCTTTTGCGATCGGCGACCCGACCACAACTTGTCCTTCGATTTATATATATATATATATATATATATATATATATTATATATATAAATATATATTGATTTGCTATGTTGATTTCAATTCTGAATATCGTATTCGTTATAAAATAGCCAACTTTGGGTACTACTTATTGCTATAGGCCTACACCAAATTAGATAATATTACAATTATATTTACAAATTCTCATCCTCATTTCCATAATTTCACACATATGTTAATTCCTTAGACCTACAACAGCAAACCACAAAACAGTTGAAAACCTAATAGTTAAATGTTATCACTTTTACTTCACAGTAGATAGGAACACAAGTCAATATTATTCTTACACTTCACAACTATATCAAACTCAACACAGTGAGTAGTAAACTTCTTTCATTATATTGCAGAGTTGCTCAATTGACGAGAAATAAAGTAAATGCAATGAAATGAAACATTAAATAAATGTGTTTTCAAACTATCCTCATGTCAACAAAATTCCTTCAGAATGATAAATTACACATTTCAATGAATTTTTAAGTTACAATTTTCTGTTTCCCATTCAATTTGTATGCTTCTGAAAATTAAAACTAAAATTAAAGTTTAGTCATTGGATGTAATTGTGTTGTTTTACTACAATAATATTTTTTTTTTGTCACTCAATGTAACAAATGAGTCTCCGAATGCTCTCGTTTTAGGTCCATGTGCTCTCGATAATAAAGCAAACTGTTAGCATTTCGTACAGTAAGATAGCTAATTGAATGCAATTAGAATATAATAATGTCGTTATCACCATTGGTATTCATAAATTACGAGTTTCACTAAAGATCACAAATTAAAATGTGAAACAATACGAACTAGTTTTTCAAATATAAAAATTCAGTTTAGTTTTGGGAAATATGTCGGGCTAAACAGTTTAGACGATAAGTATATGATACGGTTCGCTATGACTTCGTCATTGTTGAGCACAGATGAAGCTTTCGATACAATATGATGAAAATGCATTCATGCTGTCAAATAATGTTTCTCATGTATACTTTGTAATTGGATTCAGTTTCTGGGACGTACTCCATTGCAAATTGAATGACTGTCAAAGAAAACTAAACAAATAAAAGAAAACCATAATATAAGCAGAGTATGCTTAGTCAGCAAGATACATACACAACAAGAAATTCCAAAATGGAATCGGGTCAAATAAAAACAAGGAACAAACAGGTAATAAATGAAAATAATAACAAATAAAATAAAAACCAAGTAACATGCGACACAACGATGATACGAAACAAAAAACACAGTAGATATCAGACACAAACAGAAAAATAACAAAATGACACAACAAATAGACGAGACAAAACGCAACAGATGTCAGACATATACAGACAAGACAAACGACACAACGAAGAGACGAAACAAAACACAGTAGTTTTCCAGACAGACCGTGTTACGACGTTTCGTGATTCAGTCGCACTCGTGTTCCTGAGCCCTGTGTGTCTACCTGACGACGGCAACATTTATCTACCTTGCCCACCACGGTTGTGGCGATGCGCGCCATGGTCGCCCTTATAGCTTCCACACATCTAAGTCTCTAATGCGCAGGTAAGCGGCGCACTTAGGAGTAATGTACTTAGAAGAGTAGGTGCTCACTGCTAAGAGACACCGCTATAATGTGAAACTATTAGTTGCAGTTCAGAGAAGCGAGTTTGTCACGTAGAAATAGACGTAACATAGTGACAAGCAACATATAGTTGTAACGCTTTCCCTTCACATTAATTGTTCATCATTACCGCAGTTCCACGAGCAGAAACCTTATAACACAACTTTCCCTCGTCCACACCTTACTAGAAACCACAGTGCCCTCGCTGCAAGTTTACACTAACGTAACAAAACATTTACAATTATACCAATCACTTTTCTTGTATGGCTCTGTCTATATTTTACACACACACACACACACACACACACACATATATATATATATATATATATATATATATAACATACAAATGAATACAACAATACTGAAAAATTATGTTTGTACGTTAAGTCCACAACGATTCATAGGAAAACTATTTTGAATTAAGACAAAAAATTCCTTAAAATGAAAAAACTTTTATTTTTTTTACAAGGAATATCATTTGAAAACCAGTTTCCAATAAAGTTGTTCTTGCAAAAAATACACAGCGTACGGCTGTAACAGCGGAACTTAGGCTCACACGGAAAAATATTTTGTGCCAGCTACAATATTTTGTATGCATTTACCCTGCAAAATTTATTTTATGGTCACCACAAAATCATTTTGTGGCCACCACTGAAATATTGTGGCCACCACAAAATCATTTTGTGGCCACCACAAAATCATTTTGTGGCCACCACTGAAATATTGTGGCCACCACAAAATCATTTTGTGGTTACTACAAAATAGTTTTGCACGGAAGATGTCCTACAAAATTTTTCTTTCAGTGTAGAGCCTTGTATTTGAGCTTCTATTGATGTAAAATGAATTTTGAAATATTAATTTTCCTTCTGGTCATGAAAATTAACTAGATTGCAAATATGTGATAAAATAACAGTTTTGCGTGTAATTATTTAACAGAAGTCGGTGAGCCGAGAATCTAACTGCGTCCACACGTTTGTTAACACAAGACTTACATCCACAGACACTCCACGGAAATATTTAGCAGGAGAAGAAATGTTTGTGTAGTTTATGCTCTTTATTTTAATATGTTCAAATTACAGTTCAAAAATATGTTACTTTATTAATTGTAAAGCACACAGTTCATATGTAGCCAATGTTCTCTTTATTTTAGCAAAATACATACCACTGAATGGACTTAGTATGAAATACATACCACAGTACGGACTTAGTATGAAATACATACCACTGAATGGACTTAGTATGAAATACATACCACAGTACGGACTTAGTACGAAATACATACCACAGAATGGACTTAGTATGTAATTTCATCATATCCGCTAATAAACTAGTTATAAATCTTCAAACAAAAAAAAAATCCTTGTAAATTAGATATAAAACCCTACAAGAGAACCGCTGTACTTTTACAGCCCAGTCAATAAATGTATTGTGTCGTAAATAATCAGATAAAAGCAGAATGTTGTAAATGTTGGAACAGAACTAGAGGTACTTTTTGCCGAAAGTCCCCTCCCTCCCCTTCCCCTGTGCATCCACCTACACCCCATCAAAGTTAATGTTTGAAGTGTCTTGGTTACATGCCACGATCTTCGTAAGTCATTGTCAGAAATGGAGAAAATTGTAATTGTCGTCCTTATTGTGTAGAGTACAAAAATGAACATAATAAAATTTTCACTGAAGCTACTTGTTTTGCTGTAATGTTAAGAAATGCGTGTTACATTGCCTTTTTTGCGTGCCACATGAACAGTTTATATTCGGTGGTTTTTATGCCAACAAAAATGCTGTAATACTGTTCAAATAAAAGTTGTATCTCATTCTAAGTGCTTTAAATTGATGCTCTATTTGTAGTCTTTAGATGTAGGAATCACTGCTCAGGCGACAAAAAGTATAAGAGTGTGTCTAAATGAAAGAACACGTTCCCGCACACTTTGACTGAAAGAATATGTAACCTTCAAAACGGCCATCATATTGCTGCGTGCCATGTACCTGGAGGCCGGTGGTCGGCAGCTGTTTCGTGACACTTTGTGGACTGGCTCCTGTCTCACAGGCCGGGCGGCTACGTGATGGGAGTCATGCCGAAGCTACGTCATAGATACCTGTCCCAACTGCGCTTTGACCTTGCGAAGCTGCCTACGAGACTCAAATCATGTCCGAAACATGGTGAAATGTCTATTTTTAGACCCATGTAACGCGGTTATTCCCCGACTGTTTCGAAGAGTATAAGAGGGCCGAATCGACAGATTTGAGAGAGCTCGCTATTGGTCGTGCTAGAAGAAGGTGCTATGCTTGTGGAGAGAGACTGGTGTAGACATCTTGGTGACGTCAGGAGTCTACTATGAGGTGGCAGGCGGCTACCTGCGGAGCAGTGTTGGACGAACCAAGAGGACTGCTGCGGCGGGCTGACGGGCGAAGAAGGAGGTACGTGACGGGAGTCGAACCGAAGACCTCAAGAGCGAAGACAGCGATGCACTCGGGGTGCTGCGCAGCACACGGCGATTCATCACTACGGCGGACTATTTGAAAGAATGTTGATTGTATATATGACTGAATTTTATTGTGATTTGTAGTGTTTAATTAATCGATGGTAGACATTATTTGTCCTTTAATTGTCAAAGTTAATTAACGTGTCTGTGGCACAGGAGTAATTGTGTGCATAACTAATTGTGTTGTGAAAGTTATAGTTGGTTGCTGTTTCGTGTTTTTGTAAGCTTTGTGAGCTAGTAAATCAATAACTTAATTTAACTCTTTTATTTCAAATTATAAGACCTCTATCCCAAAAGAACTCATGGGAATCGCCCACATATTAAGTTTTTGTCTTAAACTTGTAACACTGGTGTCAGAAGTGGGATAAAGGCATAAAGTAAATTCAATAATTAGTTCTGTAAATTAAATCATTGCACAAAATTACTATTTAATTAAATTGAGACAATTCATAAATTGTGTGTTTAAATTTCAATTGTAAATGTAAATGATTACAAGAAGCATGTCTGCAAAAAATAGAAGCACTAAAGGCCCTCATTGAGGGAATGAATGGCCAATAAATTGGCCAAATTAATTCAGTGAATGCAAATGTAGACAGTGCAAATGAAAATGTAGATAAGAAAATATATACTGTAGATAATAAAATCGATAGTGTAAATGAAAAAATAGACAAAGTGAACGTAGTGAAAAATAGCATGCAGCAACAACTGGATGAGCTGAGGAAGAAGTGTCAAGAACTTCTCCATAATAAAGAAGGTGGCCATCTTGTTACCAGAGAAGACAAGGTCAGTGCTGAATCTATACATGAAGTCGGCTAAGAGGAGATCACAAAGTCCAAACCAGGCTCTAGTGGGATCTCCACTCAGGAAGAAAACGGGCTACAACATGTTCGTGTATCTAGTGTGCCAGCAAGCCTGCTCCTTACGATGGCCAGACTCCAGGCCTAGAAGTGTACAAGCTATTAGGGCGACACAGCAGGCACTCTAGTCTCTAGGTACAGGCCGCTGTGTAGTCGTCTTGCCAACAACTCGCCTCTACCAGACATTACCGGGTAAGCTTAACCCTATCATTTTATGACCTCGTGTTAAACATGCCTATACGTTTTATACAATTCTGCTCCAATATTTACACACCTACAAAATACCATAAAAACAAACATTCTCGTCATTTTCGTCAGTGTACAATTAACTTTAGAGAGAAGTGCCAAACAAATTTGTTAAACACGTGTGTTAACGAATTTTCAATAATTTTCCTAAGCAGAGATAACTAATGTACGTTGAGCAGTTATGTAATAATCTGATAATGGTCGAAGTTGTGCACACCACCCACTTGTCTGAGCAGGCGGTCATCTTAACACCTGGGTGCCGTGGTTAAAACAAGGATATTGCTTTATACGATACTTATATTCGGTGTGGCCAGGTACCCGTCCTACATTCATACATGCCATTACTGACGTCTCCGTTCCTCTCGATGATGTCGACATTGCTATGCGATGTTTTATGGCAGTTTGAATGCCCTGAAAATTATGCACGAATTAGTATTTTTAGTAAAAAAAGTCGCAAAAACATCTACTGATGGTATTTTCCTTATTCTTGTAGTAATTCTCCCTTCTTCTGAACGCAGATAATGAGATATGTACGAAAGCAATACTGCAATAAAAATGTCAGAACCGCCGAATATAATTTAACATGTTGCCCACACCAGGACTAGCATGCATGCTAGCTACACGTAAGCTCGACATTTACTATCAATATACGTTACGTGCATCTACCAGGCGTCACGCCATCATCTGCCGTGTAATAACAATATTCCATACCAGCTTGCATGGCGGCCTATTTACTGCCGTATATACAAACAACATGTACAAGGCAAAGTACGAATCCTGTAATATCCGCTCTAGCGAAAGTTTTCCTTGCAATATCAGTCTACATCCGCTCTGGAAGTAGTTTCGCGGAAACTTGACGTCCCCTCTGATAAGATAACAACCAACTTTGCTGGCACACAATCAAGCAAAGTATTCGTTTGCGGTTAGAAATAACTCATTCATCACGGCATGGCAGGCAACGAATTAATAATACTTGAGAACTACAGGATGCTAAAAAAAAATTACTATCTCGTGTAATAAAAATATATTAAGACCATAATCTTTCATTATTCAAATAATTGCAAATAACTTTAATATTTTTTAACCTAACACTTTGAAAAAATTTAAGACTGTTTACAGTCATTCGATACACAATTTTGCCACAGCGTTATTAAAAGTAATGTACCGTATGTTAGCAAAAAATTATTTTGCTTCATTTTGGCGTATTTTGACAACAAAATATGGGCTAATTGAGGGGCAAAAAACTAAAAACTGTTTGGTGTATTGCAACAGAAAAATGTCGATACAAACCACGATATGTAAGCGTTAAAACTGCCATAATGAATTCTTCATATAACTTATCTATTAATATGCGTTAAAAAAAATTTTCGTAACCACTGCTGAACTAACGAGCGAGGCCTTAAATAAGCATAGGACAGAATCCCCCCCCCCCCGTCTAGTACAAGAGTGCATGGAGCCGACTGTATCATCTTAACAGTACATAGCACAATGTCTATGTATGAAACTGTCTATAATAACTGCAATAGTATTGAGAAGTACCACGATACAACCCGCACACTATGTACATTGTCAAGTGTAGTGTAGGAATGGTGCATTTTCTAACATGTGTTTGTGAAACATATTTATTCTTCTAGATATGAGGATTGTTTCCCCAAAACACTGACAAGCAGCTTTGTAACATCCTGTATAAGCTGCGAGTTGTCTGCGAAGACTGTGTGTATACCTGAAGTGAACTTGGACGTAAAGGTGAAGCCAGGTAATGTTCACATTGAACTGAAGTAAGGAAAGAAGGCGGGAGGGATAAGTGTCGTACTAGCACGCTCTATACAAACACGCAGGCTCCTTGTTTCAGGCAAACTGTAACGTGCTCGTCTGCCCAGGCCACCGAGTGCGTACAACTCCGGCCGCTCTCTGCCCAGGCCACCGAGTGTGTACAACTCCGGCCGCTCTCTGCCCAGGCC
>PNEQ01084367.1:0-12571 GCA_003012365.1 Medauroidea extradentata | reverse complement strand
TCATTTTCTTCATCTGATGATGTATCCCACATAGTTATGTCTATAAAATACAAGTTAACCTAGCTCAATAGATGGGTAAACTTGTACAACTATTTTCACAAGTTTTATGCTACACTTGTACTTTTTCTTTTAAAATCGGTTGTACAACTGTAGAAATACACTTGTAACTTGTTAAAATTCACTAGGACTTACAAGTCATAACTTGTACTTTTGTGGAACACAATACCTGCCACTTGTCTACAACTTGTACAAGATTCTACTTGTAACTTGTAGCTTGTACCTTTGTGGAATAGGGCCCTGGAGTTTGAATTTGCCGCCTCTTGCCCTTGGGTTGCGGTGGCGCTATCTTGGGCACCATCTTGGAGAAGCAGTCGCTACAATGGAGTAATCGTGGTGAGTCGCGCGGTGCTTGTGCTCGTCGGTTTGCGTTACGTTTTGTATGTAGTCCACTTTCGTGTTCGCCGAGTCCAGACAGAGCCTAGTATCTGCAGTAGAACCCTGATTTAACTAAATGCCTCAAGACCGGAAAATGTTTAGTCTAAATCTATGTTTTGTTGAATCTAATTTAGTATTTTTTAACCTCTCCTCCCAAAAAAGTAAAATCCTGATGCATGTTTCGTCAGAATTTAAGGTAATTTTTAAAAGTCTGTTGGCCCACAAAAATAACACACCACAGTTACCATCAATAAGTAAGCCACAGCCGTAAAAGAAATAATTCAGTGAGAAACTAAAAAACTTCTAGTAGAATAGACGTCGGTTGTGCGCCTCGTGAGTTCGGTCGCCCATGCGCCATAGACATGTGAGAAGTGATTACTGACACTGCCGAGCCGTCTATCTTTTCGTCTTTCTCTTGCTCCTACAAGAAAATTTAAAAAATTCCCTTGAAAATGTAAAAAAAAATTACAGTGAAAGCTAAATTATAAGTTTGCGAGATAACAGTAAAATAATAATGTAATACGCACGGTGGTTGCCATTATAGCTTGTAGCCAGCTGGGCTTGTGCAACAAACTAGTTACTTGTTGCTACATATACTTTGCTCCCGAGCGTTTTTATAGCATCTGGGAAACATATTTACGTTTGCGGTAGTAATTATGTTGTATAAAATCTCCGTAAAATAATATACGTAATTACATATTTTTATAGATACGCTGGTTTTATCATGGGGCGCAACAGAAAATAATCACACTGGCCACCACTAAAGTTCATTGGTAATTTAATTAATCAGTGCAGCACGTAGCACTGTAGCACATTCTAATGGAGACAAAGTACTATCTGTGTATTATTTTCGGCGCTGTCCATTGTCGCTCTGTGTAGACTAGATACCTAGATGATTGTGCACATGTCAGCCACCAGGTTATGTTACTTCCTGGCCATGAGGAAGAATCTAGGCACACGCTTGGCCGCGTGCTCGGTCGATTTCGCGACCAAAATTCTGGACAAATTTTAACGACTCTTTTTGTTTCTCGAGAATGGTTATTTACTATCTAGGGAGAAATAAGTATATACAGTGGATTCTCTATCCACCGTTTCTCATGGGACTGACAAAAAATTTCAATACACTAGGGATTTCAATGGATGTGGTCTTAAAATGCTGTAAAATAAATTAATCGGCCCCAGAATGTGTTCCAAGGATGCAGGTATTGCAATCCATTAGGTTTCAATACATAGAGAATCCACTGTACTGCAGCCAGTGAAAGTATTTTCAATAGACTTACATTGCAATTGATACAATTCCATTTTAACAAAGTTACTTAGTTCTTTCATTCAATTTTGTGTACCGTATTTGTCGGCATATAGGACAACCCCGCATATAAGACGAGTCAAGGTTTTTAAGATAAAAAATCTTGGAAAAAAAGTAAATTTGTTCTAATTTTGAAATTCCTGACAGAAAAATATTTTTTTTCCTTTGTCAGAAACATAAAAAATTTAGTTGAAATATTTTCAATGCATTTATTACCGTCCGATAAACATCATAGTAGATGAATTAACTAATAATATTGGCTCCTACTTCCCTCCGGGCGCCCAAGAGCCAAGGAAATGCACGGTGGCGACCTTGCGACATCAATAGTTGCCGGCTGCTGTGCGCGACTTGGCAACGCCGAACTGAGGCACGCCGCGCATTACATGGCAATGCCGGGCTACAACAGCTGCTTGCAAGGTCATCACATTCCTGTGCGCTGCTGTCTGCCAGGGCCGCGTTCCAGAACGTTACTCTTGGGGCAAAGTAAAACAAGAGTAAAATTTGTTTTGGAACTGGCGTAGAGTAAACAGATTCAGTTGTTTGTAAACATTGCGAGTGTGTTTGTTCGATAGCTGTAATTATAAAAATTAATATCAGTTTTTGACTGTTCTGAAATGTGGTGTTTATCATACAGCGTGGTGGACATGTGTTCATTTTTGTGGATTGAAAATGTTCACGAATATTAAAGTGCTTTGTTAATTAACAGCAGCATTTTTATAATGTGGTGAAATATACAGGTGTTGTTTTACCAAACTATTTCTCCATCTGTTAACTTACGTCGCAATGAAAAACGTGTGAGTGATGTGTAACATGGTAAGGAAAAAAATTATGTTTACAGTTTATAATTGTACTTGTTGTATTTATGTAATTGATCTCTGACTTCAGTGTAAGTTTCGTCGTAACTCGTTTGACATAGTATTTATGAGTGAATTGCATGTGGATTTCGTCATTCAGCGAGTCATAAATCAAATTGTTCTGCACAAGTACTCATGTGTTGTGAATACACGTGACTTCCATTCAAGAACTCTACAAATATTTGTTGACGACTTGCAAGTTTAATGTTAACCGAGGCATGTTTGATTTGTGTAGACAGCAAATATATGTAGAGAGATTAGAAACAGTGTATGGACAGTCTCACGAAAGACTTTAAACTAAGAGTAGTCCTCCTATCTTATGAAATAAAAAGAATCACAACAGAATCACCCCAGCACCTGTAATGTGAAAATGAAGCAAATTAGTAATATTATTATGAAACATCCCATCCCCCCCCCCTCCCCCATCGAGAATCTAGGAGCAAGGAAACTTAGAATGAATTATTTATTTCACAATATTCTCGACAATTGCTGAAACGGTATTAACGAACATTCTCACTGTCTATTTACATTAACACTTCAGTTCTTTACCTTAGTCACTTTAAAGTTAATGTTACATTTTAACACAATTCACTAAACACACTCATTAATAGCTACAATTGAAAATTATTGGGACTATAAAACATACTAGTACAAAGGGAATGTGTTTATTTATAGATACAGTTTAATATTGGAAACATATTCAGTTTACGTCCAACAACATAACATCGTTACTTACGCCTAGTTACAATAACTTTTCAAAGTGTATGCGAATTTCTCCCACTTTTTTCACTTTCCGCATAAACAAATGAATTTTACTCTCAGTTACTCAATGAAATCACGTGAGTAAAAATTTTACTCTGCAAAGATGCTCAGAGTAATTACTTTGTGGTTTTGGGACACCGTCAGAGTAAGTAAAATTTTTGCTCCAAAAGTTTTGGGACAGGCACAGAGTAAATTTTACTCACAGAGTAACGTTTTGGAACGTCACCCAGCCTAGCACTAGACGGTAGACACATGAATGTGTGTTATGGTACCTAGATCCTCGTTTTTTCCGCCCGAGAGTTGTAGGCTGGCGAGACAAAATATCTCGGCTCCCATTCCAGTAGCTCCCATCAAAATTTTGTACCGTAAATTTTATTAAAAAGAGGGCACTCGTTTTTATTTGTGACGAAAAATGCAATTCCTTGAAACATACAACTCCACAGCTTAGCTTTCAAATGATTTTTAGGTTACCAAAAATTTTTGCACCTTCATATAAGACGAGTAGCAATTTTTAAGGACCAAAAATATGTAAAAATAGTTTTCTTATATGCCTTCAAACACTGTATTTTGAAGGTTAGTAAAAATCATTTTTTTTATATTGTTGGTTCCACCCCCCCCCCCCTGACCCCGTTCATCAAATCAGGAAAGACTGCTGTATAGTAACCCCTTACAGTTCCCGAGAATAGTGTCGTTTTAAATACAGTAACCCTCGTCGAGCTCCTGACAAAACAGTTACTTCACAGGGCGGTCATAATAAAAGATGTCATTATATAAGGGGATTTACTGAATGCCACTTGTGCCTGTTGTCATGCCCAACGTTATTGTTCCACTCCTCCAGCCACACCGAGCAGACATGTTTGTGGCAGGTACGGGAGCTGCAGCAGCACGTATCCAGCCTGCAACTACAGCGCTGTGTGGGTCGACACGCTCAGCTGTCCGTCCACGACAAGAGGGCGCTAGTGACTCAGTTAGCTGCGCACTACCGTCACGGCCTGCGTCTTGCCTCACCCTCCTCTGCGCAGCACACAGAGTTCTTGTGAGTACCTTCTCCTAGCGTTGCTTTCCTTCCCGGTTACCAATATCAGCAAAACAAGACCAGTTGATGAGTTATAATAAAATGTTCATACGTATGTACTAGTACTTCCAAGAGATGTGACTGAGAATGTACGTGCACAGTTGGAAATGTAGAGGCTCTCTCTTATATGAATGTATGGTGGTGTGTGACTGACTTAACAACACTGCAGTCTCAACACATCACAAGAACTAAACATATGTATATATTTGTAATGAAACTTGTCACTTATATGTGATGTGCAATTATATTTGCCTGCAAACTGTTACATATAATATTACGAAATTTCGTTTAAAGTAGGGATGGGACGATACCACTTTTTCTCGATACTCGATACCAATACAGATACCACAATAATCTCACAATACTCGATACTGATACTTTCTCGATACCACACTCAACTTTATTAGGGCTTAACGTTGCATATCATTTAAAACATTCAATAAAATTTTTATGTTTACACTTAATTTTTATTGTTTACCCAGTCTGCTGAACATCTTGGCCTATTATATGTAACTAAACTACTTAGCCTATACACAGTTTATGTGGAACTGTGTTTCAAGTTTTTGTTTAAGAAGACCAACATCCTGACTCTTTCTGGATCCAGTCTACTTCTTTTTTTATCACACACAATCCCTGCAGAGCTAAACAATCGCTCTGAGAACACTGTAGCAGGTGGCACACACAAATATTTCACAGCAAGTTTTTTGAGACTTGGAAATGTTGAATTTTTTTCCCAATAATTGAAGATATCTGCTGTGGGTGGCTGAAGTGGCTCTTTCAGGTAAGTATCAACTTCATCTTTTGTACTTGGTTTGTAGACTGTAGGTTGTTTCATTATTTTTGAATACAGTGACTACATGCCATGGTGTTCACTACTTTCTGCTGATTGTGTTAAATCCTGAAACCGTGTGAGATCATAGATATTACTAATAAATGTATAAGTTAATGTTAATATAATATTGCAAATAGTTTAACAGAAAAAAAAAGTCTACTAGACTTACCCATGTTGGATTTACAGACGATTCACATGATTGGTTCAGATTGGTTACTTCTTGAAGTAGATTATCTCTAGCCAGTTCCAGCATGCTTTCACTTTTGAAAACACTTCCTTTCAAATGGGGGTCTAGAAGAGTTGAAAGGGAGTACAAAGTGTTGCCTTCTATATCCATATAGCAATAACTGAGAGAAGTCTTCAAATCATTTTTCAATCCTCCTAGGCCAGATCCAACTGGTGCAGGTTTTTCCAGTTCACTTAGCATGACAATGGGAATAACCTCAGAAGATGTAACTGATGATGTGCTGACTGCAAATGTTGCTTTATCAAAGATGCTTAGTATTTCAATGATGTTTGCCATTAATTCCCACTGAGAGGCACTCAATTCAGCAGGTGACTTGAGGTCTGATGAAGCTAATATCAAAGCACGTCTCTGTTCATATAAAAGTGACAACATGTGCAGTGTTGAGTTCCAGCGTGTCTTTTCATCTTGAATCAAACAATGCTTTGGAATGCCAACATGGTCTTGAGCATTATTCAAAACTTTGGTTGCCTTAGATGAATGCTTAAAATGGCCAACGATTTTATGGCATACAGCTATCAACTTAACAAAAATTTTGTTCTGAAGAACCCTGTCTTTAACCACTAGCTGCAGTGTGTGTGCCAAACATGAAGAATGTGGAAAGCCAGATACTTTCAGGGCATTTTCAATGTTTGCAGCATTGTCATGCACTACTGACACTACTTTGTCTATGAGATTCCAAGCATTGAGTGTCTCACTTAGAAAATTTCCTATGTTGACTCTTGTGTGGCTTATTTCTGGAAAGGGGACTACTTCAACGCACAAATGTTGCAAATGAAATGATGCATCAATAAAATGGACAGTAAGGCTCATGTAATCATCACTTGCACTTGATGTCCATATGTCAGTTGTGATTGCAATGTAAGAAGCTTCCTCTAAGAGTTTCATTACATCATGTTTAGTCTCTTGATACATTTCAGGTAGTAACAAATTCGAAAAAAATTTTCTTAATGGCAAAATGTATCGTGGCTCCAAGTGATGTACAAGGGATCTAAAACCATCGTCTTCCACTATGCTGAATGGTTGATTGTCTTTACAAATCATTTCTCCGATGAGTCTTGAAATTTTACATGCTCTGGGGTCACCAGGTTTGTACTTTGTCTTGCTCTCAATAAAACTAGACAAAGTAGGTTGCGAAGATTTTTTTTTGTCCCACATAAATAGTGATGTTTTAGAGGCAGTAGACTGTTGAGGCTGGGAGCATTTCGAAGTGCTTTGTGAGGATGTTCCTGGTTCGTCACATTCTATTTCTTCGCAATAACTGGTGCTTGGAGGTGATGCAACTGTTGCTTTAGAAGATTTTAGTGTCCCAATACTGTGTTTTGCTGAAAGATGTTTTTCAAATTCGAAGTATTGTGGGACCGTCCACCGCGCGAAAACCGTTTCAGACACAAGCAGCATATTGTAAATGTGTCATTTACAGGATCCACTTTAAAGTACTTCCAAACGTAACTGCCAATAAAGTCACTCATTTTACCATTCACTGTAGTAACATATACACTACATAATTTCAAAGCTTCAAACGTACGCTTCTCAAAATGAATAACTTAGAATATTTTCGTCCAAAAATCAACACTATTAAATTTGTTTACGTTTTTCCCTCTCTCTAACGTCAAACAGCCGAGTGTGCTTGTGTTTGCTTGCTTTGATAATTTGATTGGCTCTAGCTTAGCCATGCGCTCGCCATTCCAAGAAGAGTACCACGCCCCTGACAAGTAACCAATGGTAGTGCGATACAATGCTGTTCCATCAGTCGGTCGGACCGCTATACCAGCGATGCGGCCGTCTGATAGAAGAGCATCACCTCTCACTGCCATTGGTTACTTGTGTTAAGGGAACGGAACTCTACATAGAACAGCGCATGGCTGAACCAATCGTGGCCCGTAGATCTGAGATCCGGTAATCATTAAACAATATGGCATCACGACTGTTGTTGTTCTAGCCTCATTCCCGTTTCCTGGTAATAACTGTAGGTCTATAAAGTATAAACTATATAACGTGTAGGCCTACTGTTGGCCTACACCCAATTCGAAAAGTGACAAAATTTGTGATAAAGTTTTTTTTTATTTTACCATTACCGCCGGTTTATATTCTGATGAATGTTTTGAAATGGGAAATAAAGCGTTGTCTACACGATAAAGTCAGCAATTGTTAAGGGAGTTTTATTTTTTTAAGTTGTTTCTATTTACTTTTATTTATATTTTTTTAATTCTGTGTGTAATATTGTTAGTAGTTTATGATGTACAGAATTTTTGATTCGTGGATCCTGAACAACTCTTAACAAACTTTAGGGGCTTAGGGTTAAAATTTTCGGACGAAACATTTGCCCGGCCTTATCCACTGGTAATTAGACTGGATTCCTGATGTCCTCTCTAAAATGTAATATTTTGAAGTTGTCCGATGTTATGTTCCAAATATTTATAAGAAAATAATAATAATGTCGATACTTTACTACTTTACATACAAAATTCTCACACAATACTCGATACTCTATAAAGTATCGAGGGTATCGCTGGTATCGAGGTCCCATCCCTAGTTTAAGTACATTTTTGGTGTCAAGGGTGGCTGTATTTACAGTATAACTTCATAATTACGAGTATGGGCCTTAACGAGGCCTTCATAAATACGAGTGATTTGCAATGCACCGTCAGTTTGTATATTTAATTTAAAGTAAAAATGTTAGGTATTTACGAGTGGTATTTTCATGCACACATTCATAGATACTAGTGATTTGCCTTAAAAAAAAAAAAAAGAAGAAATTACCGTAAAAATGCTATATGTAGACGTTTATAACATTTAGATTGATTACGGCACCGTGACAAAACATTATTTTAGTGCGCGGCAGCAAGTATCGGGACGGGAACTGCAGATGTGGCAACGCTGCAATAGCCGGCTTGCCGCGACGTCCGGCAACGCTGCTCGCAGCATCCTTCTCTCTCCCATTGTCTCTAACCTACATTTCCACGCTCGCTGTTTATCTGGCTCGAGTCACACACAACTCTCTCTCAGCTGTTTTAGGTAGTGTCTGCGGTAATTGTTTATTGTGGTCACGTCTCGATACGTATCTGATTTGAACTTCTTTATTTGTTAATTGTTTGTTGTTTTTGCTCAGTACATTTGGATGTAGACCTTAAGTACTGCGTGCAATTATCACTGTAGTTTTTATTATCACAACACGTGGTAGAAAAAACGTGTTTGCAACAATGGCGTGTGTTGTAAATTTTCCGTAACTTATATGTATTAGCCGGCGTGTTGTTAATAATATTATTGGTGGAAACATTTCTACATTTCAGGAGATAAGTTACTGAAATCGAAAACGGCCGGCATGGCAAAGAAAGGGTGAGTGAACATTTTCTAATGTGTATTTTGTTGATCTGTCATGTCTCTTGTGTTTGTTATATTATTTTCTGCTGGCTTGACGTTATGGTCATAATTTGTCACGTCGCTAAATGTTTATTATAGGCCTAACAAAGGTGTCAATAAAATTTTTATGGGCCCAAGCTATTTTGTAAACATTGCATTAAAACATTTTATTTGCCGTTTATTCAATGAAACATTTGTTGGCTTTGATCACAACCGCTGATGTCGGTCATTGTCTTTTTTTAGTGTTGCGTGGTAAAGCCTGTACTACAATCACCGTACGTAACAACAGTAGACGTGTGTATGATGCCTGCTAAACACAAATTACGGCCTCAAATGGCCGCCGTTAAGTTCCGTTATTTCATTACGGTCACGTAGCCGCGATTGTAGCAAACGCCTAACTTGTGAAAATTGTGAACTCCAGACCTTACAAATGACTAGCGACGCAATTACACCTTACGTCCTTACTCAGTGGCCGCAGGATATCTGAATGCTTGGGATGGGCATGGGACACGTCACACATGGAGCCAGATGCGCAATCTGCGCATGCGTCCACAATAAGATAACCCCTCCTACATGTACACGACCTGGAAAAGTACCGTCACGTAGGCTTTCAGATATACTGCGGGCACTGCATAACCAGCTGCCTGTCATACTTTGCCGCAGTTTACTGTTTATTAGAAGAGATATTAGCAGTTCTACATAATTAACAAGTCTCATTCCCTTCTAAAAATTCATGAAAATATCTGGTATGACATTTTTTTTTATGTGTCCTCATTTGTTACGAGTTTCGTAATTACGAGGAATTTTGGTGCTGTTATCAAGTCTCGTAATTATGAAGTTACACTGTAGCAATAATGGTATGATTTTAATCTACTGGTGTCAAGAGTATTGAAATCCACATATTTTCAAAGTATTTTACATGAGAAACACTTAATACTTTTTGTCCTATCGCTGCAAGTTGTATGGCATTCTGTGTTAATAATTTTTGGTGGAAAAGTTAAATAAAAGAATTTCATGTCGGAGACGACAAAACATGTATAGTACTTAATACTCTAATTTTTTTGTAGAATTTGGTCTATCCTATTTAACCCTTTTTCTGTGAGATAAACTTTAAGGATTCCAAAGTAATTTATACAAGAAATTTTAAAAAAATCTTTTTTTTTTTGTGTAAGTAACATACTTTTTGTTAATTTTAAGTTCAAAAAAATGTAGACATGGTTTACGAAGTGTTTAATTATTTGTTTGACAAAAGTTGCTCATCACAATTTAGCGATGTACTCTTTTTCTGTGAGATAAACTTTAAGGATTCCAAAGTAATTTATACAAGAAATTTTAAAAAAATCTTTTTTTTTTGTGTAAGTAACATACTTTTTGTTAATTTTAAGTTCAAAAAAATGTAGACATGGTTTACGAAGTGTTTAATTATTTGTTTGACAAAAGTTGCTCATCACAATTTAGCGATGTAATACAGTAGAACCCCGATTTAACGAAATGCCTCGAAACCCGAAAACATTTACTACTCCAATTCAATGTTTAGTTAAATCTGAGTTTATATTTTTTACCCACCCCCACCCCAAAAGTTAAATCCTCGAGCATGTTCAGTCGGTATTAAGGTAATTTTTAAAAAGTCTGATAGCTGGCAACAGTAGCATATCGCAGTTACCATTAATAGGTAAGGCGTGGCTGTATCAGAAAAATTCAGCAAAAAAATACTTTAAATACTTCAGTGGAACACTCGTGGAGAGTGCGCCTGATGTTAGGCCGCTCGTTCCTCATCAAAACGTGAGAAGTGATGATAAACACAGCCAAGTCATCTTTCTTTCCGGCTCCCTCCCGCTTCTAGAAAATTTGAGAAATTTCCATGGAAAAAAAAATTGCAATGGAAACTGAAGTAAAAGTTTGCGAGATAACTGTAAAGTAATAAATAAATACGCATAGTGGCAGCACTTGTGCATCAAACTGTTTACTGCTCGCTAAGAATACTTTGCACTCAAGCATTTTTTAGCATTAGCGTAACATATTATTTACGTTAGTAAATTTGCCGTAGAAAGTGTGCATAAATAATATAATAACGTTATTTAATAAATACACTAGTTTTATGACTGGACGTGACAGAAAATAATCACGGTGGACACCACTGCATTCTGTCCGTGAAAGTGTTAATCAGTAGAGCACGCTATACGGAGACATGAAGCACTATTTGTGAATTATTACCTGAGCTGTCTGCTGCCGGGCTGTGTGGACTGGGTACCTAGATGTTCGTTCGCCTGCCAGCTGCCAGGATGAGGATCTAGGCGCACGCTCGTTACGCAATAGGTCAACATGTCACTCGCTCGGCCACGCATGCTCACCTCAAACTCAGTCACTCCCACGGTCAAAGTTTTCAATGAATTCTAACAATTTTTTTTCTTCAACGGATGGTTTAAAACTAACTGTGAAGAAATAAAGACTATACTGCACCCAGTAGACATATTTTTAATATATTTAGGGCTTGTATTAGCAACTTCAAATAAAATATCTGATTAACTATCATCCAAATTTGCTATTCAGGGAATAATCAAATACTAGTGTGTTACAACCTCTGAATAGCAACCAAATAGGTAGTTATTCGTCGTATATTCAGTAGTACTTGGTTCGTTTTTTTAAGGTTGATACTTAAATTGTAGTTAAGTGCATGCTGTTTATTAAAAATTAGCTTTGAGAGGTTTCTGAAAGTAAGCAGACGTAAAGTTATGTTGAAAGAAATGACATGGTTTTTCTAGTTATGCAGATTTACAAGTTAAGGTGAGAAATGAGAAAATTATCAACTCATATTGATGTAATACGAACCACTACAATAGATTATCACTTCAATATCCAATAAAAAATGTTAACTACAGGGCAACATTTAAAGTGTAGTTTAAAGTACACCAGTAGATAGCACACAAATACTAATACAATGGTACTAATGTATTAGGTTTTAAATTTCAATGTCTGTAACTTTTACATTCATTTCAAACGTTTTTCGACAAATTATGTTACGTAGTATACTTTAAAACATAATGTTACTGTTTGTTAGGCGTGAATAATTATTTCATACTAAAAGCGTTTTTTTTTTTTTTTTTTTCCGAGCACCAAATATTTTATTCAGGACTTTATTCGGAGATGGTAATACAGGCCCTTACAATACAACTTATATTTTATTTTATCAAAGTTACTGAGTCTTTTTTATACAAAGTAATGTTAACAGACAGAAGTACAAGTACCTACAGTTGATACTTATAAATAGGTACACACTGTAGCGGGTCTGCTTGCCTCGTCTACGTTGCCCGTCTACGTCGCCGAGTTGTGTTTGGTTATCTAGACGTCTCTGTTCGTGGCGACCAGATGTAGCGGGTCTGCTGCTCTGCTTCTCGTCTCTGTTGTGGTGTTGTTTACTATCAGGACGTCTCTGTTCGTGGCGACAGCATGTAGTGGTGCCGCTTGTCTGCTCTGCGTCTTGCGTCTACGTCGAGTTGTTGTTATCTAGACGTTTATAATTGAGGTTATGATGTTCCTATTCGGGGCGGTCAGAATGTGACGGGTGCTTCTTCTATGTATGTTGTTTGTTTGTATAGATGTTGGACGCAACTCTCCTCCGTTGCTATTACAAGTAGTTAGACGGCAAAAAAAAACAAAACAAAACCACAGCGAGCTGATGTAGAGGCGGTGCCTATTATAT
>PNEQ01084366.1:0-12569 GCA_003012365.1 Medauroidea extradentata | reverse complement strand
CGAATTAAATCTCCGATCCTTGCAGCCATCTCGTCAAAGGATTTCTGCGACATTCGGAAGTAATTGAAGAACTTCGCTTCGTCTTCACGGAGGTCAATAAACAGGGTGGAAAAAGCACCTTTCATCAATCTTGCGCTCACCATTGGATGAACCCAATATCTTCTCTCTTTTTTCTTTTTAAGGTATTTGTACACTAAATGCGAAAACAACCCTTTGTTTCTTTCTCGTTACCACCTCCATTGTTTTAGCACCTTCTGTGATGTTCCGACGTGAACTAAGCTGTCGTACACCGCCGCCCGTGGGCAGGGGAACGAGGCGTTAACGGCGCGTCAACGCGACGTCAACGCGCCGTTGCTACCGCTCGTGTGCAGGCGGCCTTAAGGTAGAACAGCCGGCTAATACCGAGGTCTGCCTCCTCACATCGCACTGCAGACCCTGCCTCAGGCGGGAACTGTCAATTGGATTATTATTTTTTTGCGTGTGCCGTAGGCGCAGTTCCAGTTTAATTACTTATTCTAAAACGTCAACTCGAAATTGTATGCGTTTGATAAGCAGAAGGTTATTTATGAAAGGAAATAATCTTAACGATTAACATTTAATTGTTATATCATTACTGTCCTTGCATATCCACGACCTAATAAACCGTGTAAATAATATTTTCTTGATTGTTACACAATGCACTGCATTATAGCAAGTACTTGCACACGTTCACGAAGCGTTACATGTAGGCATATGTGTGTGTGTGTGTGTTACCAATGAACACTTATAAAACGGCTAGTCTAAATTGGCCGAGATAATGTAATTACAACCTACGGGTTTTTTCAATAAAACTTACATCATAGGTCACATAAAATGTGATAAATACTATTGATATGAAACATCTTAAGTGTGCACTTGAAATTAACTAACAATAAATTACAGCTGCAAGCGAGTGCGGTGAGTACGTCTATTCGGTTAGTTCTATGGGAATTTGTGTAATAAATACTTTTTGATCTTATCGCACTCGTCTCACATAACGCAGCCTCGCCATCCTCTCGACTGTGAAATCCCTACCCGACAATGACGAGTGAAGGTCCCTCTCTCTCCCTTGTCTTGCCATACATTCCCCTCCCTCCACAAACTACTTTAATCCACCTCTTCATTACCTGCAGATTCACTCATCACGCACGCACGCACCCACTGCCACAAGATTATCGGATAGGTGACATGGTCTCTTAAGAGTGAGTGGTAGATAAATAAATGCTGAAATAATCAATTTATTTCTACGCTCTTTTCGAACCCAATGTGGATAAAATACTCAATGACAGTCCTAGATAAAGGTATTTGCCAACTTAATGAGTAAAAATATATCCAGAATTACTCATTCGTTACGCGTGATCTCTTGCGCCGCAGGTAAATGAACGAGGTTCCGGCGTCGGAGATTGTGCCTCAGAAGTTGGTAACGCTGGAAAATTTTTTGTTTAAAACGTTGGCTAAAACTACTGTCCAGGATTGCTGTTGTTTAATTTTCGCAAATTGACTTCAAGAAACCTATAGTTATAGATTAATGCTTTAGCGTTGAATTATATAGCACGCCCTCTTAAGGCACGAGATAAACACTTATACTGAAAGCAATATAATAAGAAGCTATAAGGCAGGGAGCCGGATATCGCTAGCCAGACGTGCTACTTCTCTGTCCGCGGACCGCGACCTTGGAAGTCTTTCAGGATAATATTTCCTTCTCTGTCCGCGTCCGCGACCTTGGAAGTCTTTCAGGATAATATTTCCTTCTCTGTCCGCGGACCGCGATCTTGGAAGTCTTTCAGGATAATATTTCCTTCTCTGTCCGCGGACCGCGACCTTGGAAGTCTTCCAGGATAATATTTCCTTCTCTGTCCGCGGACCGCGATCTTGGAAGTCTTTCAGGATAATATTTCCTTCTCTGTCCGCGGACCGCGACCTTGGAAGTCTTTCAGGATAATATTTCCTTCTCTGTCCGTGGACTGCGACCTTGGAAGTCTTTCAGGATAATATTTCTTTCTCTGTCCGCGGACCGCGATCTTGGAAGTCTTTCAGGATAATATTTCCTTCTCTGGACCATCTTCTCCACCGCCTCTATTTCATCACGCTTGGATTAAATAAAGGAGGATGGGGCGAACAGCATAGTTAGAGGATACGTACGAAGGTAGTGAAACACGCCGTTTTCTAAACCTCTTCGCAGCCAAGCGACCAGCAGAGCCGTTGTCGTATTCCTACCACGTCACGGAGAATATCTAACCAAGAACTCTACAATGTTGAATACAGACTTACAATGAAGTTCCCTAGCACATATCATATTTGACTTAGTCTGAATTCTGTAAACTTCTAGAATTTTTGTCACCAAGGTTATAACATTATCTGTTTAATTCGTATTCTTCACCAAGGTTATTACATAATCTATTAATTTATTTGTAATAATTAAATGAAATGTCTAATATATGTTACGTACAATGAATAAAACACCAGTTGTGCTTAATTTCTTTCACACTTGACACATGTGCATAAGCTTCACTCTGAAGTAAAAATCACCTAAATGTCTTAGGGATTTAAGAGTTATTGACAACTCATTTTATGGCTTTGCTAAAAATTTCTAAAAATTGAAAAGTTATGTAATATGCATTTTTGTAAGCTTTATTCTTAAGCAAAAATCACCCCGATATCTGAAAGGGTTTGAGTGCTATCCAGAATTAATTGAAAACACACTTGGAAATGTATTTTAGTGGGTGTCTACGGTGTAAGAAGAAGCCATCCTCAATATTTCATGTCTCTAGGTCCAGCGGTTTGGGCTGCGAGTTGTTGAGTGAGCAGGTTATACGTGCACGGTGCATGATAATACTACTACTACTAATAATAATAATAGATTGAAAAATACGTATCTGCCTCTCAGTACTGCTGACAGGTTGTGTTCCTCACAAAAGATACTAAATTGCTGAGAATAGATTTTTAGCAAGGTTATTTTGAGTGCTCACTTTATTACGAATCACCTATAGAATACCACAATGACATTCCGTCTTTGTCCGTAGTGTGTTTTCTTTTCCGACGTTGGCACAATGGGTACACGTGGAATAGTATCAGGAAAAAAAAGCTATAACCCTGTACATTACAATACATTTTGAAAGCGCGTGGTTGGCCGAATCCTTTCAAAGAAATTTAAATTTTCATATTTTTTTTTTATTTTTTAGTGTTTCCATTTTTGTGGCTGATGTCACTGTAGAGAGGTAATATTTGAAATGCATATGAGTGACGTCAACAGTGCAGAAAAAAAAGTAGAATGGAAACATGTGAACACAGGTTCTGTCTCAACAGTTACTGAAGCCAGCGGGCTTATTATGTACCACCAACGCGAAGTAGCTTCGTACGCAAACCGCGCTAACGTCGAGTTTACTTCAAAAGCGATTATGTGCGACCAAGCTACGTTCGCGCTCGCGATCTCGGATGCAAAGACGAAGAAGAAAACTGAAGCAAATTTTTGCTGCTATGGGAGGCCACGCAAAGTAACGAAATATTTGCACCACTCGTCTAAATAATTAATTAAACACTGTCTTTGATCACAGCATGAGTAGATTGATTTTGCAATACACAACGCTGCTTGATTAGGTTTTGTTAAAATTTACTTCCGTAACATGTCCATATTTTCTGAAATAACAGAAATGGAACCAGCTTGTGTATCTTCCGTGGCTAAACGATGGATAACCAACTCGCACAGCTGCTGTATTTATTTTTCGTTCTGTGTTATGTGAAGGGGAATATCAGAACAGAGACTACGTGTTAAACGGAGACAAATACTGGGCATGAACTACCCATGTGCAATGAACAATATCAATTTCTGATAGATACTTCACATCAACATAGAGTAGTGATTTTTGTCAGTATGTGATGTTAGCTGGACATTTTGAAACTAAAAGGATACTTTATATAACAGCGTAACAGCGGTAGTGGTACATAATAAGCATAAACCACTTTTAATGTTTTAATGAATTGATATTTCGTACTTTTTTGAACCCTACATAGCGCCACATGATCGCTCATGTCCGAGTGTTATTATTAACAGAACTACTGTACAATCAAATCTGAGTCCAGCCTATGGATACCGCCAAACGACGGGTAATATATAATCTCTCTGAACACCTCACTTGATGTTTGTGCGAAGATAAACTTTGCAGGCGGCAGAAACTCATACAGTTTGAAAAAAAAAATTCCTTAATTAATAAAGCACAAGTATTTCGGTTTCGGTTGATTATGTTTCAGTAGTATTGTATTTAAATATGAAAACACGCGGAACTATTTTGCGCAATTTCGCTGCCAACCATACAAGCAGTAAAGCTTATATGCACTGACGGGTAGTGATATTTTTCAGAGGTAAAATTTCTAGCGCTCAGTTTAACGCGAACGACCTTTAACGCCACGCTCATTAAGAAATAGTTTCTAAACACTCCAACATGTAGCTAAAAACGGTCTTTTCAAACTGACGGTAATTCAAAATCTACCAACGCACAACAAACTTTGCTACAGACTCCCCACCAAATCAATTAAATGGTCACCACTTAAACTCACACAGTAACAACGAATTGGCGGGAATTTTATACACCTGTTTAGCACCTGGTTCGTTGTGGCGATACATTTGATGCACGCTTCAAGTTCGCCCTTATTGCTCCGTGTTTCTGAGCCTTTGACGTGCAAAACCATTCAAGGTACACGGTACATATATGCGCGCAATGAGGAACTCATCCCTTAGGCCCTATGAATTACTCCTGCATTCAGAGCAAAGTTGTACGGAATACAGGTTTATTACTGAGAAAATATTTTTCCAGCACACCACATTTTCCAGTTTGTACCAACATTACCCACACTTTTCAACGCAAACGCAATAGTCTGTAAATATTATGTGACATTAAAATGTTTTAAACATATAGTTTAAACTGTTCATTGAATTTACGAGTTTTGAATTTATCTACGATAAAATAGTCTGCTGAGTTCTCGGTTCAGTTGCAAATTACGGATAAAATTATTTCTCTTAATACGTCGGCTGATGTTTACCAGTTCCTTATGCGTCTAGACTCGCTTGTTACACTTGCTCTTTACTTCCGCTTGATATTTGTTGGGCCAGGCATACCGGATGAACATTTTCATGATTGCCGGCATAGTTCTGCTTGTTTTTTACATGGGCATTTACGTTCTTCGAAGGTTTGCCGCCGTTAAGAATATGATGTTCTTCCTTCGAGCACAAAATGACGCTGGTCACCTTACAGCGCTCGTCAGCTAACATGAGCCTGGAGATTGTAGACTTTCTGACCAGTAACTTCTCGCTGACAATTGGAACAACTCTGAACGAAGAGATAGACGTGTCCTCCTGTAGTTCACGTGAACTGCTATCATATTCTTCTGACGAAGATGTTGTGCAGGGCAGGGAGAAAGTTTTCTCACGTAAATTATCGTCTAGTCGTTTATTGACATACACTTCCCTTCGAAACTGAAGTTGTAAATCTATGTTATTTGTTCCGTTAACATTTATTTCGTTGTTATTAACGTGGCTTCTACTGACTGCCAAACCGCACTCGTTACGAGATGTATAGTGACTCTTTGTTGGAAACTCAGCGCCACCATTCGTTTTTGAATAAACACTGTAATTAACATAAGTTACATTCTCTTTCTTGGACGGACAAAAAATACATTCAGGATATCTGGTCATACATTCCTTCAATTCTTCTAGTACTGTGCACTTAGATTTGCTACATGTCTCGTGTTCTCTTCGAAGTTGACAACACATCAGCTCCTGTGGTTTGTAAGGAGTATTGTTGCGATGGGCTATCAACGTAGTCTGATCGCCGGAAATCATTTTCCCTACATCATCTGCATTGCCAATTTTAACATTTTTGTTTTCAAAACCAGCTTCTTTTACAGCCACATTTCTCTCGGCAATTGTTAATACTTCCCTTTTATCGGTAATTAAACTATCGCTTCTGCTCTGAAGTCCTGGTTCTGCTTTGTCTATAGTTTCGTCCAATATTCTTTCACATTCTTCTCTGCGATACATTGTCGACACATTAGTTTCAATTTTCTTGTTACGTCTACTTTCTTGTTCAGTTATAAAAGCTAAATTATCCTCTCCTACAGTCACTTCTGACATGTATTTTGTCTCCCATGACATTTTATTGTTTTCCTCTACTAGTGGAGGTGTAATATTATCTTCTCCACTAGTGCCTCTTGCAGGTCTTGTTATATGCAGAAAACGCCCTGACATAATTTCTGCAAGAAAATGTTTGGACCCAGAGGCATGAATGTTGGGATCGTCAACCACACAGTGTTGTCTTTCTTCAGGTGAACTGCTAGACGGTTTTTCAGATATGCTTTCCCTGACGTGGTTGACTGTCTTCCTCAAACAAATGTCGTCCAAAATTCTTTTAGTATTGTCTTGCAATTTTTTTCTTTTAACTTCAACCATAGCTCGCAATATGGATTTACTGACATCTGCTTTCCCGCTAGTTGTTGAACCACAACGATTACTCTCTCTCCATGGCGTGAAGAATAGTTTTACTGATCCCTCTGATGGCTGTGTACCCAAGAAATTTCCTCTCCCATTGTTTTGTGCGGTTCTACATCCAGTTGCTGTATCCAAGTTATTATTAGATATTTGATAGCGGTTGTCATTCAGTTCTTCTGGAGGTTGTTCTGTTTTGGCTCTATGTTGTTCATTCTCGCGCAGATTTGAGACAGAATCAGAAAGAATTGCTTCTGTAATTTTCTCTCTTTGCACGTTCTTTGATCGAGAAGAAGTCTGATTGCATCGGGGACCATTACTCTTCGTGTTCTCTGTCTCCCGAGACGAGCAAACTTTGGCATTCATTCTCATAAGATCTCCGCCCGACTGTTCTTGTCTTGAGAGAATGTTTCGTCGCCGCATAACTTCCGGAGTGTAGGTCCTAGTGAGCTTGCGCGGTTCGCTCCACTCGGTAGAGTATTCTACTTTCATATTGGGAGAGCTCACTTTATCAGAGTTGCAGCATGTACATGGTCTTCTTCTGTTGAACATTGTGGAGTCGGCTATAGTTGAGAATGCCACGACGACCTCGAGCGGGCCAGGAGCGCAGTCAGAGGTGAAGATATCGTGCTGGCTGTGGTCAGGGATACCAACCTCTAATCTCACTCTTCCACCATCTTCCGATACGACGCTGTTCTTGACCGACACCGACAAGAACTCGCTGGGCCTGGGGATGCAGGGCAGGTCTGTTTTCAATGACTCACTGGAACCCGGAGACGTTTAGACCATAGCGTGTGCTAGCTGTGTCGACTCTACAGCAGCCAGAAACATAGAATAGTATTTAAAACATGACTGCAATAGAAGTGAATGTTATACACATATTCACTATGTCATCCCGGAAAACTAACAGTGGGACAAGAAAAAATTACAACTCTTTATTGTTTTCTATTTCGTTTAGTCGAAGGAATCGCATGGTAACACATAACTAAGTAAAAACCATTGTGCGTTCAGTATTATAGTTCACTCCTAACCTCTCTGGTGTTAAGTGCTCAAGAGAATATAATCACGTCACTTCCGTGTTACCGTGATGTCATACGATGAAATGATTCTACAGAAACTTCCTTTGATGAGGATTCCAATGTACGGTACACCAATTTAAATCTATTTTTAATTTTTTTATATAAAAATAAATGTTTTCACATGGTTACGACAAATTAATTATTGGTATGTCGGTATGTTTGTTCGACAAATGTTCGGAACATTACTTTCTTCCCATTTGTGGACCATTCTCCAAAATAAATTATTTTATGCGACGTAAAAATATGTTTAAAACATTTTGTTCATGCTTTTTTTAATATATCATACGTAAGGGAATCAGTTATTTCCATTTGAAACTAACACGCCAAAGTGTGACTTATCCATAAATACAAAAATTACTTACCAGATTTTAATCATAATTTCTGAGCACAAAATTGCAGATGCATCACTCCCTGGTCTATTTATCTGTATATGTGTGTGTCCGTCTCTACCTCTGCGTTTTTCTCGGTGACCGCCTGCCCCCCCCCCACATTTTCCGAAAAATTAAATTCCAATTGCCGAAAATTCTGTTGACCCCATCAGTATAATTCCTTGAAACTCGATAAACTTATCGCACATGCCTACAGCAACCATAAAATTATGTATTTAAATTTTATGAACTCTATTGTTTACTTTTCAAATGACGGCTAATTGACTTTTAATTTTTTTTTAAATTCGGAATTCGAAAACCATTTCACCGATTCGTACAAATATTCATATTCTTAGTTCCTCATTTAAACATTGGCTGTGAAAAGTGTAAAAGGCATAGTATAGTCGGTTTTCAATAATGGAAGACAACACGAAATATAAAAAATTTTGTCATGCTACGGGACTTAACTGCATCAATTGTAATCAAAATATTATATTTTGAAAGTTATTCATCCAACCTTTGATTTGCGCACGGATTATTGCAGTAGTCCAAGCACTTTCGAAGATATGTTCCCTCTCATAGCTTCAGAATTACGCATATAGGACAGTTTGAACCTAAATTATTTTTTTCAACAGATTAAAGTTAACATTGAAATTACAGATGTGTGATGGAACGGAAATTTTGGACGAAAATATTAAATGAATTTGTAAAGCACATTAGTAAATTTCCGGAATCCACAAAATTTGGGAAGCAACGTAAATAAAATTCAAAATAATTTCAATGCTATGGATTTTTTTTTCTTAAAGAGTGGCCAAATATCAACACACTACAGATTTTACAATTCTCTACATTACGTACGTTTTTTCTTTCTTTTTGCGTTAATCAGTGATGAAATAAGCCACCACGAAATGGCTTCTAAACGAGTGAACATCAATAACTAGAGATGATGGCTTATAGTGGAGAAACTTGACTGATTGCTGAGTTTCTTCAACACACGTTCAGTTTACTTTCGCTTGTACTTGGAGCAGTTACCCTACTTCACTGAGCCAGTAAGAATCCCGCTATTGTATGTTACGCCTGTTATTGGTCTGCAGATAGCTATGTTATGTCAGACGTACATCAACCTATCATACATGTTGCAAATAAAGTCAGTGTCTTCAAGGTTATGTTGGCACAAAACATTTTCGCAACATACATTCATCTCTATCAATGACCCTTATCTTCACCATGCTAAATCACGACTACTGCTAACAGCGCGCCGGCGGAATATAATCAACTATCAATCAATAATTGAGTGAAGATTTCAGACGAGTGTCCAGATATATTCTTCTAAATCCATATTCATCGGTTGTCTACTCCAGCGTTGCTGCAAAATATTATATTACAATATTGTACGTTTATGAAGACATTCTAAAATTTTGTGCCATGTTTGGTATAATTCAAATTATTGATAAAGTTTTTTTTACCAAAGATAATAACTCTGCTGTAGTCACTTGTCAAATCTGTGACAGTCAGTTCGAAAGCCACGCCATGGACATTATTACCCATAGTAATATTTTCCAATTAATGTAATACCGAATGTACAACTGCATTGCATCTGAAATGTTAACGAAGCTCAACAATATAATACAACGCAAAACATTAAATTTGACTTTAGACAGATTAGCTTCTTCACAATTTACAATTTTCGAGCACTGAAAGGCTAAAGGCAACGCTGTCTATAAGAGTCTAGGTCCTATATTATTGTTAATCGTAAAAAAACAGTGCCTGTAAAAAACATATTTTCGCTAAAATGGTTCAAAAAAGAACACAGCTTTTCCCTAAAATTGCTTTGATTGAGTAAGATTTAAGAATAGTAAAGATGGTAACAAGAAAGAACAGGGCTTAAATATCCAAGTTCAAACCTTCAGTTTTTTAAAGGAATTATAAAAATTTAATTTTTAAAATAATTGTTAACTTTTTTTATTGTATTTTGTTTAAATACGTACATGGTAGACCTAATGTAGCATGTATTATTTATAATTGGAATTTTTTCCTCAATGTTTGTGTACAATGGAAGGAATTCATTCACATTCTCATCTTCTGTTTCATTGATGGGTACGTAGAATTTTCATACTTATGAATAAATCAGTTAAAGTAGAACGTTTAGTTTTCAAGACTTTAAATTGTATTTTTTAAATTGATTATTTTATATAATCGCTTTTGTTGGTTTCACAACATTTACAGTAATGCACAACTGAAATAAAACGAAATATTATTACCTAAATTGTTTGCTTAGTATTCCATTGTAATTTATTTTGCTTAGTTTGGTTACCGGTATTTAAAGGTTATTTCTGTTTGTATTATTGGCAATATTTTCTTCGCTTGTGGTAAAGTATGCAAAGTTTTTAAGTGCTACATATGTCAAACTTATAGGGATCAAACAGATTGCACTGAAAGAAATAAAAATAAATCTCTCTTCCCTGTTTCCCAAGCAGCATAACCAAGCTGACAACGGTGAATTTTTGCTTTGTTAGACATGTAGAATTTGCCAAATTCCCAAGATTTCTCGAGTTTGTAAAGAACATTAGTGTTTTATGTTGTCAGATACAAGTCTCACTGAAGGAAGGTTAGATTGTTGGTATTGGCAGCAGTGCATTTTTTAAATTTGTAGACGAGTATTCATTCAAATGTATTTGTTGTAGAAGAAGTGGAAGTAAAGAGATGAAAGTGTATTAATGTTGTATTTTACTTCTACCACTTGAGCTACCACTCCCCTCCCTCCTGACCGAGACATTTGTTCGCTTCGTGATGACAACCGACTGTTTCTACACATAACTTCCTTTCTTACTGTCTCTTGCTACTTCCATTTTATTTACAGGCAGGGGATGGGAGGCATATGTAAACTCCTCTTCTATGAGCCTACGGAGAAAAATTTAACTAAGAACAAATATTTATAAGGTGGATGAATAGCTGTTTCGATTGTTTGTGCACCATAGAATTACTTACCGATCATTGTAAAAAAATGTCTAGTTATATATTGTTATACAAATCCTACGTGACAAATTGCAATTTTACAGTAAAAGCAGTTGTTTTGTTTGAAAGTGCACTCTTCCCCCCTTAGAATAAATGACAGGATGTGCCACTGTTTTATTTACTGTTATTATTACAGATACTGTAAGGGTACCTAAAGGTATAGTTTCTCATTTATAAATCACAGATAACCACACATAAAATAAATTTCACCCCATTAAAATATTCTTAAATGTTCTGGTATTTAGCACCGGGATAAAATACGAACTTTTATAACCTACTTTCTGCTTACTGCCAATAATACTCATATACTAAACTGACTAAAAGAAACAGAAATCGGATGATTTGATTAACTGTGATCTATGTTGTAAAATATTTTAATTTTTGCTGACACTTCAAGATTCAATCTCAATTGTTTTACTTATATAGTTGAACTTCTGCACCGGACACTTAATTTTCTGTAACGTGCTTTATGAAACGAAATGTGCAATAACATACCTTTTGAAACTGAATCATACGAGTACAAGTTGTCTAGTTTTATTCTAGAGGTATACATGGAAAAAAATTTGATATCTTGTAAAGAATTACAAAAACAACACAATATCCATAGAAATATTATAACATGCAAAGAGTAAACTGTATAGGTTTTCTAATAGAAATGGTGCTTCGAAATAAACTGTGTTGTAGGCACTATTTATTTATTGTACGAAAAAACGCGCACTAGCTTAGCAGACCATAATTAACATTATGCAAACCTGTGTGTGTGTGTGTGTGTATGTGTATATATATATAATGTATTCAACTTATAAAACTGAACTTTAATAAACTATAAGAATAAGTGTGTCATGCACAAGCAATTTGAGAAACTGTAAGAATAAGTGTGTCATGCACAAGCAATTTGAGAAACATCTTTAATTTGCGATGACAAATTATTTTTGTTGCAGTTTGTGTCACATGAAAGTATTAATTGAATTAAAAAAAATAATTCGTCATACGAAAAGTAATTTTCAGAAGAATTTATCATCTTTAGGAAAACGTATGAGAGCTTACATACAATGCTTCCATCTTTACGGAGATCTCGAAATTTAAGTATCCAGTTTTGTTGTCAACACAATGCCAGCGACGATGAATATGCACATCGGATTTTGGTGAAAGTATTTTTAACGAGCTTGTTTAAATACCTTTCGCGCACATCTGCAGCTATGTTCCGTGTATATCAGCGGCAAGATTTGCGCAGTGACATCACTTATTTGACTGTGCAAATCAAATTACTGCGACGGCATACGCCAAAACACCGAAAGTTAAAATGTCCAATGACAGAGTATGAAACAGAAGCGCAGATGTGCACCCAGGACATTGAAACAAGTAAAGGCATCTTTGTTACACAAAAGTCTGTAGTTCTTAATAACGAACTACAGGCAGTGGGTACTTCTTGAAGAGAAGCAAGGTGTACCAGAGGTAAGACACTGGGCTCTTGTTGAAGAGAAGCGAGGTGTAGCTGTGGTAAGACACTGGGCTCTTGTTGAAGAGAAGCGAGGTGTAGCTGCGGTAAGACACTGGGCTCTTGTTGAAGAGAAGCGAGGTGTAGCTGCGGTAAGACACTGGGCTCTTGTT
>PNEQ01084365.1:0-12570 GCA_003012365.1 Medauroidea extradentata | reverse complement strand
GTAACACCCAGGAAAGCTAGGAAGACATATGTCACAGTAACACCCAGGAAAGCTAGGAAGACATGTCACGGTAACACCCAGGAAATCTAGGAATACATATGTCACGGTAACACCCAGGAAAGCTAGGAAGACATGTCACGGTAAAACCCAGGAAAGCTAGGAAGACATATGTCCCAGTAACACCCAGGAAAGCAAGGAAGACATATGTCACAATAACACCCAGGAAAGTTAGGAAGACATGTCACAGTATCACCCAGGAAAGCTAGAAAGACATATGTCACGGTAACACCCAGGAAAGCTAGGAAGACACGTCACAGTAATACCCAGGAAAGCCAGGAAGACATATGTCACGGTTACACCCAGGAAAGCTAGGAAGACATGTCACAGTAACACCCAGGAAAGCTAGGAAGACATATGTTACAGTAACACCCAGGAAAGTTAGGAAGACATATGTCACAGTAACACCCAGGAAAGCTAGGAAGACATATGTCACGGTAACACTCAGGAAAGCTAGGAAGACATATGTCACGGTAACGCCCAGGAAAGCTAGGAAGACATATGTTACAGTAACACCCAGGAAAGTTAGGAAGACATATGTCACAGTAACACCCAGGAAAGCTAGGAAGACATATGTCACGGTAACACCCAGGAAAGTTAGGAAGACATATGTCACAGTAACACTCAGGATAGTTCGGAAGACATATGTTACGGTAACACCCATAAAAGTTAGAAAAACGAACTCTTGGGTAACAAAAGTAAATTCACTTGAAAACAGAAACCAGAGGTTTAGAACTTTCCCTCTAGAGACAATTCTCAATTGTTGAGGTAGAATGCGAGGAATTCTAAGGAGGTATGCCGAAGGAGACTAATATTAAAATTAACTTAATAATATTAATTTTGTTCCTTGCATTTTATTTATGAACAGAAATAATGTTCAACGGCCACAGTTTACGAAAATGAAATAACATGGAGCAACTTCACCCTTCTTATTTTGATATCTTCAGATATTTCGCAGGGAATTTTACTCTAGAAGGGTTTCGACATAAAACATAGTATATTCCTTGTTTGGAAACGGAATCTTGTAATTAAGGTCGAACGGGCGCGCGTACGTAAGATAGCAACCTAATTTCAAAATACCAGAGCGCATGTGGTATTTAATTAATTGTGAAATTAGAGACATGGCGCAATGAGCAACAGAAATGAAGGAATGGCTGTGTGGACTTACGGCGTATCTCAGCTTCAGTTAATGTTCGACTAATGCAATCTCTGAAACCTAATATTTCGATCTGGCTTCGTTATAGCATGGTTTCCTCCGCACGACATAGTTGGAGCTTGAGGAAAGTATTTCAATCGGTAAGCACAAACTTGTAATGTTTCAAATTTATTTAATATACAGGGTGGTCCTAAACTAGAGGTACAAACGCAGGGAGGTGGTTCCTTATGGAAAATAAAGTAGGACATATGCAGGACACTTTGTGCCTAAATGTAAAATTGTGGGAGAAATGAGCCGCAGAATATCGAATTCTAAAACCGAATTTATTTTAAATGTCGGAAACAGAATTATGTAAAAGAACAATACTCTGAACATTGATTTGTGTTATAATAGTCTTCAAACCCACATCAAATGCTGGTTGATACCTTCAGCCATTACAAAAAGAACAGGTGTGGCCACCCTCTAAGTGGACAAAACGTTTGTGCCATCGGGTTAGTGAAACATTTGACGATGTTTTATTGAGAAATGCGAGCTTTGTAATAAAGATGGTCCTCTGATTGAAACTGTCTAGGGCTCATAGTTTTCGTGAAAAATTAACGTGAAGCTTTGGCTGAAGCGATAGAGTATCAGGAGAGCATAGGCAATACTGCGTACATTGTGTTTGTAAGTGCTAATTTGCTCTATTCAAAATGGGTTAGAAAACATTACATACAAAAAATATCGTACAGTAACTTGTAAGGGAGATATCCATCCTTAAAAAGCGACGTTTTACCGAACAAAAATTAAATCTGACAGACAATAAGAAAGGTATTGTGAATGATTACTTTGGTCGTAAGTATTTGCACAGCCACTATTGTGGTGTACAACTTCGCGAAAAACGAGGGGGTGGTACGGTCCTACCAATGTGTGTGTAACATGTAGGTAATTTGTATTGCTTTTCAAAGATGTGATACAAATGCATTATACAAGTCACCTTCACGCAACATGTTTATGAGAAGTATTGAGAAGAAACACATGTGAGGGTGCACTTTATTGCCTGCCAGGTATGCAACCCGCGTTGCAAAGGTAGTCGTACGACCATAATTTATTTGCTGTATGAAAATGCGGGTTACACGATAGGACAGAATCATGTTTCTACAGATCTTCTGATAGTTGTATTCCAAATGGGAAAAAAACATTGTTTAACTCTTAATGATTGTCAATTGGGGTTAATTTTATTGGTTTTGTTTTTATTTTAGATTGCAACTGCACGAGAACGTGCCTTGCGAAAATGCTACATTTTCTTACAGTAACTGTTCAAAGTGGCGACCACCTACTTCGCTACACAATTCACAGCGACGAACAATTGATTGCATCACGCGATGCAGAATGTGTGAGGTGTTGCGAATAGTAATACATTCATCAGTAATCCGGGCACGAAGATCAGTTACTGTGTTGATCGGGGTCTCGTATACTAATGTCTTCAGGTGACCTCACAGAAAGAAATCAGGTGGCGTCAGGTCTGGGGAGCGTGGTGGCCACTTCACAGGTCCAACTCTGCCTATCCATCGCTCACCAAATGTGGTGGTATGGTGACGACGAACTTCCAAACTGAAGTGTGCAAGAGCTCCGTCATGTTGGTACCACATACGCTGGCGTGATTGTAAATCAACATCCTCCAACAGAACTGGAAGTATATTCTCTAAAAACTGTCGATAAAGGTGGCCAGTCAAACGTGCCGGCAAAAAATAAGGGCCAATCCGGTTGTCGCTGACAATGCCGGCCCAGACATTAACAGAAAATGTCACTTGATGGCGGTGTTCAACCATCGCATGTGGGTTGATGTCGTTCCATACGTGACTGTTTCGACTGTTGTGAATGCCATCACGCGTAAAGAAAGCCTAGTCGGTCCACAAAATGTTGCGAGAAAATCCAGGTTTGTTTGCGCATTGATGCAGAAACCAGCGAGCGAAATCGACTCGTGACTGAAAATCAGTTGGTTGTAATGCTTGCACCTTTTCGCAATGAAAAGTGTGTAGTAGTTGTTCATGCAGAACCCTCAACACACTTTGGTGGCTTGCATGCATTGTGCGAGCAATTCCACGTGTGCTACTTGATGGCGAATCGGCGATGCGTTCCAATACTTCCTCCTCAAAGTTGACTGTTCTAACATTGCGTATCATGCCTGTGTCATAACTGTTCGCTGTAAGTGAGCGTTACCTCCAGCAGCACCATACATGAGATGCATATCTGCCATTTCTGCATATGTGTAACGTCTCTCCATGTTGCGCACCAACTGTGCAATGCTACCCTGGCACACCACTGTAGCGGTGCTATGAAAACGATGAGAGCGGATCTGTGTCATATGACCACCTTTGCAACGCAGGTTGCATACCTGCCAGGCAATAAAGTGCACCCTCACATGTGTTTCTTCTCAATAATTCTCATAAACATGTTGCGTGAAGGTGACTTGTATAATGCATTTGTATCACATCTTTGAAAAGCAATACAAATTGCCTACATGTTACACACACATTGGTAGGACCGTACCACCCCCTCGTTTTTCTCGATGTTGTACACCACAATAGCGGCTGTGCAAATACTTACGACCAAAGTAATCATTCACAATACCTTTCTTATTGTCTGTCAGATTTAATTTTTGTTCGGTAAAACGTCGCTTTTTAAGGGTGGATATCTCCCTTACAAGTTACTGTACGATATTTTTTGTATGAAATGTTTTCTAACCCATTTTTGATAGAGCAATTGAGCACTTCCAAACACAATGTACGCAGTATTGCCTATGCTCTCCTGGTACTCTGTCGCTTCAGCCAAAGATTCGCGTGCATTTTTCACGAAAACTATGAGCCCTAGATAGTTGCAATAAGAGGACCATATTTATTACAAAGCTGGCATTACTCAATAAAACATCGTCAAATGTTCCACTATCCCGATGGCACAAACGTTTTGTCCACTTAGAGGGTGGCCACCCCTGTTCTTTTAGTAATGGCTAAAGGTATCGACCAGCAATTGATGTGGGTTTGAAGACTATTATAACACAAATCAATGTTCAGAGTATTGTCGTTTTACATAATTCTGTTTCCGATATTTAAAATAAATTCGGTTTTCGAATTCGATGTTCTGCGGCTCATTTCTCCCACAATATTACACTTAGGTACAAAGTGTCCTGCATATGTCCTACTTTATTTTCCATAAGGAACCACCTCCCTGCGTTTGTACCTGTAGTTCAGGACCACCCTGTAAAATATCTCAAAACAACTTCTTCCTACTTAAATTTTTAGTCCACCCAAGTCATCGTTACTCCCATTTGCTTCACTCCTTTGTTCAGTATTAAGCCCACCTGCTGACGGTGTGTTTGTGTGAGTGAGGCACAACGCCAAGGGCGATGTTGATCGGCTCATCCGGTGCTGTATCGCCTCTACCGCAAGACACTAGTAGTGATAACGTAGGTCACTCGCCTGACTGATACTTTCAGTGGCGACCCCATATTTTTAATTGGTGGAAAGTTTTATATCCTTTATGTCATAGTTTGACACGAATCCCGTAACTAGTTGTTTAGATATAAATGATGAAAAATGTCAGTTTTATCAATTTTTACGGACTCAAGAATTGTCATCCTAATTAATGTGATGTTTTAAAACTGCCTTTCCAATATCTTTTGAAGAACTTGTTATTTTCGTAAATGCACCCATTAGAAACACGTTTAGAAGAATCTGAGGAAGAAAAGTTCTGCTAGCACGCGTCAACACGGATTTCAAGGCAGGCAGCTGGCAGTCTTAAGGCCAACGTCTCTTCTTGTCGCGAGTAGAAATCTCCTTAAATAAGTCGTATTTAACACGCCTTTATTGACTCGCTTCCTTGTTTGTTTCTCTGTTCGGTAACAATGAGTCGGAGACATGCGACTGTAACACAGAATTCAACTATGTAACAGTTCAGTGTAAGAAGGAAAAAATTGTGAAAAACTAGTTTGAATAAAAAAATGTTTTATATAATTACCACTTTAAACTAACTTGCAGAGGCATTACCACTTAAAACATTGAACGTAGATCATAATGATCATAACTGAATTACAATACATTTTAAGAGGAAAAAACTGTGAAATTATTTTAAAAAGACATTAATTTTTTTGTTTTTTCATATCCAAGTTAAACTAACTTGCTTCTTAGCTATAGACGAAACTTTAAATATACATCAGAATTGATTGCAAAATTTCACCCACACAAGATTGTATTGTAATTGTTTAATGAATAGTATTTTTTCAATAAGCCACGTTTTTAAAATGTACTTAAATGTACAAAATAATTTCTCCTACGTAAAAACCTGTGAAATTTAAACGAAACACTGGGGCAAATGCTAACAGACAATAGTAACGAGAGCAGAGAGTGTGAGTTGTTGAGAAAACTCACACAATAGTTAATGTCATTTGCAGTGTAATATCATTTTTATTGAAATAGGTTATCTGTTTACGCGTTAAAATTCTCTACTTAATGCGCGTCACAAGTATTTTAAATCGTACAATTATTTTCACAGGAGAAAATGTTTTACACTTTTATTCCGTTCAAAGAACGTAGCACATGAAATATGGTAGGTGAGTGGGCTTTACACCTCGTCGATAGTGAGGTCATTATATATTATGTCATACAACTTGGTACAACGACAGCAGCTGGGAGAGCAGTCGGCCATGGCCTTTGTTAAGGAGCAATCCCATCATTCGCCTGGAGCAATTTCGGAAAACCATGGAAAACCGAAATCAGGATGGCCGGAGCCGGGGATCGAATCTGGGTCCTCCAGAATGCAAGTCCTATTGATACTATTGTGCCAGCTCGCTCGGTCTGAAATATTTGTACTTAAATAATTTCAATATTTCTTTAAATTGTTAGCAAACATGTATTTAAATAGGTATGCATGTACATCCATTAGTCAGTAAGGATTCTATTCGCTAACGCAATGTCTCTGTACAGGATATAGCACGGGATGTGTTGCTGAAGTGATATTTATCACTAGTTCTACAGCGACCGACCAACTCACCTTTCTACGGCTACTGCAGGCGTTACTCTCATTCACTTGTCTACAAAAGTGTGAGTTCAAGTAGCACATTTTATGTTCTTGGAAAGAAGCTTCTGTTTGTATTTTAATAATGTTGAATTTGACCTGCGCCTTCGCTTGGTACAAGAATACAGATCGCGTGCACATGCGTCGCCAGATTCTGAACTCCCGGCGTTGCTTGCAGTCACGACAGCATGTAGAACTGTGTCAACGTTTGCGTTCACCATCTTGGAAGGAGTGACACCCCTGGATCTGTGATCCGAGGAAAAGGTACTGTCACATAGACGAAACTTAGAAACGAACTGGACAGTGACGAAGCGAAGCTTACACGAGAGAATACTTTGATATGTGGCAAGGGAGATGAGTAGCCTCTGTAAAGAGGCAAACTACTCATGAGGTTTTACCCAATGTCCGGGAACGCCTGCAAGAAAAACTTTCACTTCACCACTAGCTGACGCAGTTTCTCTCTGGACATAGCAACTTCAAAGCAAAGTAATATGTATTCTGTCTAGTAGACGATTCATTATATGATAGTTCCTCGTGCCACAGACGGGTGGAATTACTTTTTTCAGTATGATATTCCGAGGAACGTCTAAAATGGGATGTTTTTCTCCTCAGATATGTCTACACTGCGGCTGCAGTAGCGGCCAAAAGTACAGCAACAGCGAAGTTGTTAGAATTTGCCAGAGAAGTCATACATAGGCTGGAGTTCTCCACAGCGTGGCCATCGACCAGACGATTATTACTGCCTGACATACGAGTGACTGAGCGCAAAACTCTCGGTGGTCATAAACCCTGCTGTGATACGTCCAGTGGTGTGGAAGATACTGCAGGTTTAGTTCCTGCTCGTGGTTGCTCGCGGTAAAATCAAGGAAGGAGTGGTCGTCACTCTCAGCTTGTATTTTCGCCAAACTCTCGGTGGTCATAAACCCTGCTTTGATACGTCCAGTGGAGTGGAAGATACTGCAGGTTTAGTTCCTGTCTCTTGATTGCTCGCGGTAAAATCAAGGAAGGAGTGGTCGTCACTCTCAACTTGTATTTTCGCCAAACTCTCGGTGGTCATAAACCCTGCTGTGATACGTCCAGTGGTGTGGAAGATACTGCAGGTTTAGTTCCTGCTCGTGATTGCTCGCGGTATAATCAAGGTAGGAGTGGTCGTCACTCTCAGCTTGTATTTTCGCCAAACCTATGATGCAAGGTGGATTGTCCACTGGCGGAAGGACGCGTTTTCCCAAGTCTGTCCAGATGGTGTTTGGTTTCCAACGAAACTGGGCAAGTATCCACTGCTGTGGCTATGTAAGTTGTCTCTAGTTATATACTTCAGATCCAGTACAGCAGGGCAAGGTAAGTGTACTTTACATCTCGTCGACAGCGGGGCCATTAGAGATCGTCACACACAACTCGGTACGATGACAGGAGCTGGGAGAGGAGTCGGCATAGACTACGTTGAGGAACCATCCTAGCATTCGCCTGGCATGATTTCAGGAAACCACGGAAAACCGAAATCAAGATGGTCGGAGCAGGGGATCAAGCCACCTCGCTCGGGAGGTAGTGCTGAGAACATGCTAGCGACAGTTAACTCTAGCGAACGGGCAGCTGTCACCCTTGAGCACGCGGAAAGACAGGAAGGTTTCGGTGCCATGTGAAGGAACGATGCTCTTTTCTTCACCTAACAATATAATATTTCATAGAGGTTGGGTAGACCTCGGCCTTGTTAAGGTGGTTCTTGGTGTCTGCCCGACTTTTTGTCTGTTGATTAGTGAGATGGTTTTCACTGCCGCTACCGTGGTTGGAAAGAGCGTATCTCTTTCTGGCGTGGGTATTCGACTATTCTCGTTAGCTTTATACAATAAGACGTCTGAACTGCTACAGCGTACCTTGGCAGTATTTAAAGGGACCAGGTGGTGTGACTTTACACACTTTTCAGCTTATACGATCTGGAGTCACTGCTGGTTAAACATTCGTGTAGGAATGAAGAACTGATAATAATACACCGGTAGATGCCTGGGAACGTATTACCAGAGATGAACACCATTTTATAATTACTCACCTTGACAATGCCGTCGTTCAAGTTAAAATGTTCAACAGAATCGAGCCGAGACGCTTCATTACGAAATTATCTCTATTAGTGATACGTTTACGAACGATAGACATACATTGAATTATATTTTCCTTACTGAATGCAAAGACGTCGTTTATAATCGGCGAGTGAATGTTATAATCGCTCGTAATCGCAAGCTATCGTTACTTTTCGGTAGGAATAATGCGACCAAAGATGGTTTTTGTCAGGTACTAAGGCTCTACTGAGGAGACTGAACCCAGTCCGTGTTCTCGCCCAAAGGTCTTTCATGTCGAAGTATCCTCGCTTGCTTTTCCCCACTTCCTCTAAAATTATTTTGCGGGCTGTACAGCATGTTTCCGAAACGTGTTACAAAACTGTATCCTGGAATTACTGACGCGGAAAAAATTTGAGTTGGATACACGTTGTCCATTTCAAATATCCAGGACTGTAAACGCCCTAAGAAGAAGGATTTGGGGAATGTTGTGTGTTCACATCCTAGTGTAGGAAGAGTTGCCTATCCACCAAGCCATCGTAGCTACATCAGTTACTGTTAGGTGGGTTTAACACTGTAATGACGGGTCCTAGAGAGTTGCAACAAGAGTGTATTTTCGTGGAATCACGAGACAATGATTAATGACTACGGCCACATTAACCACGTTCTATGCAGCAACAGGGTGCAACCAAATGTTTTCACGAACGAGACTCTTCCATCAAATACAGTATTTCTCTAGAACGGAACATAGAAACAAATAACCCTAATGGCTGAACAACCGTAACGACGATATTTTTTAAAATACAACTATTAAGAAAATAATAATGTTTTATACAGTTTACGACGTCTCTTTCTTTGCTGTTTACTGTTTTTCGTAATGTTTTAAATATTCTTTTTAGCTTTTGATGATTATTGCGGTGTTAAGTTTAATAAAAACTAAGTCTTATCAATTTCAATAATTCGATTGGTGCTCCTAGTTGTTGACTCCTGCCGGCATAGCTGATATTCGTACTGACCCGTCAATCTCACACGGTCGCTACACTGAGTGAATATTGAATTAGTAGCACCCCGTCTTCTGCCATCGCCGCTGGTTAAGTGGTCTTGTCGGCGGTCTGCCGCCCCGACCTATTGACCCTTAAAATCCCGATTATCTACCGCAGTTAAGGGTGTTAAAGTGCGATAAAATCGTAATTTTTATATATTTGTGAAAAAAGTGTTAGTTTTGTAGACGATACATGTGAGTACAGCTTCCTCTTACAAAACAATTTCAGCTCCCATAGTTTTCTAATAACGGAGCGACAAAGTCAAAATTTGGTTGTTCTGCTGTCATGCAAATAGTGAAAATCAACTGACCTACTTAAACAAATAATTCACTGTGATATTACATTCTATAAGCTATGCAATAAAGTATTTAAAAGACCATAACGTAATATTAAAAATAAAATAAAAAATCGCAAATGTACTAGAAAAGTGTTGAAAAGTTAGCAATTTTTTTAAAATACAAGAATAGTTCACGATATTTTTAAAAATATTTTATTACGTAGCCCGCGGTGTGTTATTTCCCTGTGAATTATTTCATTTACTTGAGTCAATTGGTTTCCACTATTTGCATGGCAACAGGACATGCCAATTTTGACTTTGATGCACCGTTATGAGATAACCACGCGAGTTAAAATTGTTCCGTAAGAGGAAAATGTACTCGCTAGTTTTGTCAACAAGACCAACAGTATTTCATAGACATATAAAATTATGATTTTATCGCACTCGAACACCCTTAACGTCGCGCCGCCGAACAACGTCACTCGCCTCCCGATTCCTTCCAGGCCGCGATGTTCCCGTTCTCCCGTCGTTGTTAATTAGCTGATCAGACCGTCTCGTCAGCGGTCTGCCGCCCTGACCTGTCGATGCCCCAAACCCCGAAGTCCCCCAACGACGCGAGCACCCCCTCGCAGCTTCCTTCCTCGCCCGCCGTCAGTTTAGATCTCCTCCTTCCATTCACACTGGCCGTAAACCCGCCACAGGTCCCGGTGTTGGTAATCCGGCCCATGAGAAGAGAGCATGCAGAAACAGCCCCGCCTACCGAAGTCAACACTGTAGTACTCCATCGCAGCATTTATTTAAGTTATTTAACATATTTCATTTCTAGATCTGGACAGTTCTTATTAGCTTACTTAACTTATTTTGCTAATTTAAATTAACAAATTACTCAAGCCAAACTTCTAATGCATATTATTTTGCATTGTTTCTAAGCCTCGTTACCATAGGCTCCTGCATCCCCCTTCCTCTACTGACCAGAGTGGTCTAGCGGAGAGGTGTGAGAAGAGTAATGTGGGAGGACGGTGTCAAGCCCCTACGACACCATCTGCTCTGCCGACCCGAGGAACGGCCAGATTCTCAACATTTTTCTCTTATTACACTTAATGTCAATACAAATCCTTATAACGTATTTTGCGTGGCAGATTCGGTATCGTGACGCGATACCGATCGATTGAATGGTCGCATGACGAGACAATTCTAATTTAAAAGATTATTCTAATTAATTACATATTTTTCTTAATAATTACTTACACCAATACCTGCATGTTACAAGTTTTGTGCACGCTATATACCGGTACAAATATTAATGACACGGCTAACATTATTAACTTTAACACACATGTTTCTCCTTTACTTACAGAAGGTTTGCACATTTTGTTAAAAACCGCGGATATCTTTCACACTGGTTGGTGACTGATAATATGCGCCACCAAGCAATCACAGGACTGAGTATACAGTACATGCAACGTATTTCAGAAACATGTGACTAAGTTTAACTAGCGTATTGCTGAAGTAAAATGAAAAAAAAAAAATAATAATTATGTGTCACTCGTGGTCTATCACAAGTGTTATGGTCCGGCATGCTGTAAACGCGAAGGTCCCTAAAGAATATTTTGAGAAATACTATCAACAATATTGGCGTTGAAGGAACAAACTGTGGTACGTGAAGTTATTAAACCAAAATATTTGATAAAATATTTTTATCGCGCGTCGCATGCACCCCAGTCATGTGAAACGACTAAAACGCCTACAATGTTAAGTGAATTACTAATACTGAGTGTTCGGCAGGATCATACAAAAATATGTTGTGTCGAAATCTCGGACAACTTTGGCTGGATCGTTCTCGACAACTATTCCGTGACCCACCTTATAGTAGAAGCGAAGTGTGTACATGCTTCTCGAGAGTCCAGGATAGGGAGTTTCAAAGTAGGTTGCGTTGAAGCTCTTCGTCGGCCGCCAAAGAACCCAGGGCGTGTGAGTAGATGAGGAGATATGTAACGATATGAGGAGGGGTTACAAGGGAGAGAGATACGCACAGGTAATAGTTCAACTATACAGTATATACAGAAAATGTAAATGTAAGAAAGCATAGAGGTGACACTACATTGCACGCGCCGATCAGCTGCACCCTTACCTCTCTAACACACTCAAATATAAGCTACCTTGGGAATAACCTGAACAGAAGCACAATTGAAACGTTGTGACGTGAATGTGTTGTGACATTGTGTGGCAGGTTCGACGTGCGAGGCCGGCCACTGCCAGAGGCGATACACTGGTCTGATCCTCATGTCTTCGGTTTCCGCGCCTACTTCATGGCAGGCACCCGGCCGGCAGCTCTCACCCTGGACTCCGTGCAGCTCGACGACGAGGGCGCCTACCGCTGTCGTGTCGACTTCCGCAACTCTCCCACCAGGAACTTCCAGATACGACTTGCCGTCATCGGTGAGTACCACTACAACTACGAACTACATAACAAGCAGGAGTGAGGTGTTTACTGACGGCACAGGTTTAGTTGATAGTTCACATATCAGTAGTGCCCCGAGCTTTGAGTGCAAATATCTCAGTAACAGTTCCTTCAATGCCTCGCATGCGCACCCGCACGTCTGCTTCGAGGTATTTGGGCTGATACGTCGTTCATTACCATGTTGAAAACATAACAAGTTTACTGAGACACTACTCTGTTGTATTTGGGCGAAACCCCGAAACGCGTGAAAATTATAAACATCAGATCGTTCTCAGTGAAGAAGAACTGCAATGCAACAAACTGGCCCCAAAGTATTTTTAAGTAATTCTAGGGTCCTTACACATCCGTGCTTTAGCGACAAGTAGACTAGAAGCCACAGTCCTGTGTACGCTCTATTCTCAGCTGTTTACATATTAGTTACTGCTCTATTCTCAGCTGTTTACATATTAGTTACAGCTCTATTCTCAGCTGTTTACATA
>PNEQ01084364.1:0-12569 GCA_003012365.1 Medauroidea extradentata | reverse complement strand
ATGTTTATTTGAAATGTATGTATTATAGATAGCGCCACAATCTGTGTGGTTGAAGTGTATCCTCTATGGTGTACAGAGATGTTGCATAGAATGAATAAAGCCAATCAGTCTCTATGGTCAGTCTGGTTGTGAATGTCAAAGCGAGATGATGTCTTTCTTTTCTTTCTGCTGCTAGCCACAAGTGCCCAGTTCAACACTACTTGACACCATTATCCAATAAATGTGAACTTCAAATAACCTTTTAAATATAAAGTTGTTAGCTTAATGCACTTATGTTGTAAAACATTTTAAAATGTTAATGAAATATATAAATTAATATATATTATGTTGTATCAATAATACATTCGGTACTACTTTGTCTTCTTACCAATTCAGGGTGTCCAGCGATCTGGAAATTGCAGGAAGTATGGAAATTGTACGTGATTTTTTCGGGGTCGGGAATATGTGGAAAGTATAATTGAAATTTTAATTTTCTGCGGGAATTTCTCTACCACCAAACATTTAGTTAAGTCACGAAGATATTGGACAGTATTTTGACAGCTGCAATAAGTGCAACGTGCAAAGATGCGAATTTTTCAATTTTGGTTCAAAATCGTGAATTTTCATCATTATGTGCTAGATTACAAGAAAAATGCGAAATTTTTGACACATTTTGTATTAAATAATGCATTTAATTCAAGAATCGATTGAAAGTAAGGCGACAGAATCAATTTTTTGACAGTGAAAATAAGATTAGAATATATTGAAGTAGATGAGAAAATGGTTGGCTTACTGTTTAGGTTTAATAGTGGGTTTATTGAATTAGTTTATTTATTCAGTTTTATGTGGTACCTGGTAATTTTTTATGTTGGTTAACATTGTAATTAGATAAAGATTGAATACATTTATGCAGAGATGCCAACTACTAGAGATTATCCGTAGTTTATACAAATTACTATGGTTTACTACGGAAGTACGGATTCTGTTGATAAAGTACGGACTTATTAGCTTCCGCCCACAAGCATTTTCCACAGCGTATGCTTGTATTTCAATTTGTAGCTGTATGACGCTCTACTTCTTTTCCCACGCTCTGGCACACATACACTGTTTTGTTTCTCACTTTTTTAGTTTGCCGAAACCATATTTTGGTGATGGTAGCATATTTACAAACAAGTGTATTTTCACTTTGCGCTGCATGCGTTGGAAGGTTCTTGTATGTATCTCATACAATCAATTGTTCATATCACGTTGGGTGAGACCGCAGCTTTCAGACTTATGTATTAGTTGACGTTGACTAATGCAGTCTAATAAAGTCCTGCGTGGATATTGTTGCTTCTTCCGCTGATCGGCCATATTGGAAACTTATCCATGTTTTAGTTTAATGAAAATATGTTCATGTGAATGTTTAAATTCAAGAATGAGTTTGAAACCGAAGTGTGTTAAGAAATATAGGTCAGAATATTCATAGTTGTGGACAGGTTTAAGTGCTTCAAATGTATCTCAACACATGTTTTGTGAATCGTGCAATTGCGACTTTAGTGTGAACACAGTGGCATAGATGCTGCAGTCAATACATAGTTAGGGTGAAAACACGTCAAGCATTTTCGAAGATAGAAATTTCAAGGATAAAATATATTATAAATTAGTGATGCTGTAGATCCAACAACAAATGCCGAAGTTACTGATGAACAGATAATGTAATTGTGTACAGGCCTACTCATTTAAAGGCCGTGCTAGAATTCAGAATACAGCATTAATTTTATTGGCAGCAAAAGCAGGGAAAATAACAAGGATAAAATTGTCGTGCCTACAAATAGGTAGTATAGATGCGCAGCACGTAAGAATACTTAAGGGAATTAGGTTATAATTAAAAGCTGAAATATTTATCCCTGAGCACTTGTTTCTTTTACCAAATGTAATTTATATTTACAGTATGTTGTTTCGTAAACTGTGATGTAAATAAATTAAGCTCACAGTTTTAAAGTTTTAGAACTGAGTAAAAAATTCTGGAGGGTAATAACCTACATTACTGTTAAATTTTATCTTATGTAAATTTTAGTCAAGAAACGTATCTGATTTAAGACTAAATATTTATTAATATATTATATTGTGCTGGACCCTCATGTTTTATCAGTTTCTTCCCACAATTCTATTCAGATGCATTTCTGTGTTCACATTGTCTGAACCATCAAATGCAACAAAAGAGGACTTTCAACAATTCAATCAGTTTACAAATTTGTGTAAAGGAAATTAATCTAATTAAATACTGGACTAAAGTAATATATTTTACACACCTTCGCACCTCTAACAGTTACATAAAAACTGTGTGGTTATCGTTAGTTTGCTTGGGTAGCACAAGTTCACGTGGTATAGGCGGTTCAGGATTAAATGAGCACTCAGAAAAGTCCAGCGGAAGTTCTATTTTCAGCCATTTGCATTATTCCGCACGTAACGGCTAACGAAGGGAAACTTGTAGCCTCTGGACATGTCACTTAATGTCTGCGCGAGTAAGATAAATTGTGCAGACGATAGGAATCTATACAGTTTAGTAAAAATAAGTTTATTATTTATATGAAATACAATTATTTCATTTTGTGTTGATTTTGTTTCAATGCGGTTGTTCTCTTCACATATTCCCGAGCAACGTTAGTACGTGCAAATAGTCAATATAAAAGACAAATTAGCCTCACAGAATCCAAAAAATTGTGTACCACAAAGCATGTAAACAGACGAGCCACAACCAACGCCATTTTGAAAACAACAGACTCTCGAAACGACAAGATTTGACCTGACCGGCTCAACTCTGCAGTTTGAGTTATTATCGAGAGACAAATAATATGGTAGTACAATTATTCCCGACAGAACTGTATCATCTGCTCACTTCGCTATTTACAACATGATAACTCAGTATAAAGTATGATACGTGTACCATAAATATGATAGTTCGAAATTGTGCGACTTCGCCGGCGCACAGAAAATCGGTCAATTTTTTAGATACGTCCGTAAAACCGTAATGGAGACTTCCGTACAAAGTACGGACAACCCGTAAAAGTTGGCAGGTCTGTATACAGTGTCTAGGAGAAAATACTCTATCCCCTCATCCTTGAGACTTTTTCTGAAGGGGAAGGGACGGAAATGCCAAGAGTGAGAAAGGCATGTGTTGCGCTAGTTTGCCCACAGTAGATTTTATCTACACATCGCACATTTACACCACACGAGCGTTATTGAACATACACCGCCTCTTCGTGCGAAGGTGCAGTAGCAAGTTTCATGTATTTCATGGATCCAACAATTTTTTGTGTTCATCAACATATTTCAACACACAACTCTTAAACTTACCTTTTGCTTTGCGAATGTCCGACACAATTTGTTTCTTGGCGTAATAATCAGCAGACAACTTTGTTACCAAAACATCAGCCTCTAACTTTTCTATTAATGTCAAAGTTACTCCCTCTTTGTTCTGTCCTGTTGCAGACAAAATTTCCATTTTAAAAAAAATGCACAATTTTAAATGTGCATGTACATCAACTACACGAAAAAATTCAAGTATACACAACAGTTGTTCTTGTCCGGACACGTCAAAATACAGATGAGCGACAAGTTCTGCTTACCGTCTTACACGGCAATCTGTGTGCGCGCCTGGTATCTGATTTACTGTATACTGTAATTTAGTTGCAAGTTTTATCTAGATGAAGAAACTATAAAATCAGACTTTTGAATATAATCACTAGTTAGGGCTACATAAGTCATTTTTAACAATTTTTTAGAGCCGCTAGATAATAGTCCCTAGCAATATCATTCCTGCATTATTTTTAAAACATAGTATGGCAATACAAAGTTCAAACGGAATTGAATTTTTGGAAATGTTGAGATACAGTATCATAGACCTAGGCGAAAATGTCTGAACGGTCAATGCGGGAAATTTAAGAATATATGAACAATCCATGTGGGTTTACAAAACATTGTTTATATAGGCAATTAGTCAGGACCGTGAAAAACAATTAATGGCTCCAGGAAAACTAAAGAAACGGGAACGATGTAACGAGGTTCCACTGTAAAAACACGACACATGAAGTTTATGAACTAGCTCTGGTTACGTATTTCAACTCCAGGCATTCAAAAAATTATCCAAATGAAGTTTGCTTTTGATGCGTTGCCATGACTGAACAATTCTAACGTGTTCTACAAACAACTCTAGCAGGTTAAGTTACGTAAACGTAATTTTTTTAACTTCTTGCAGCATAACATACACAATAAAAAAATTATAGCGAGTTTAGAACTGACCCTGCAATGCCGTTTTTTATTATTATAATAAAATCAAGATGCATGCTAGCGATGCTATGTACTCTGTCAACGGGCCACATTCGCTTTCATGCTGTACCAAGATGGTGCCCATAACAATCAAGGCTGAGCAAGTCACTGCAGCATTGCCAGATGCAACTGTTTTTCCACTGTTGCACTTGCCGTATCTCACATTGTTCACTCTGCCACGCTAATCCGATGAACGATGATTATCATGTGCTTGTATTTATTATCGTATTTACTCGAATACCCCGCGCACAATTTTTCGTGAAATCTATGTTAAAAAAGCTTGATGCGCGGCTTATTCGAAATCAGAAAAAAAATTTTTTTTTGAGATTTAAACGCCGCGCAACTTGGCAACATCGCATCGAGGCACGACTTGGCAGCGCCGCCGAATTCCATAAAGCTCTCTGCTATCTTGCATCTTAGTTCCGGTACACACGCTGCGCGTCGCTCAGTAGTTTCAGCACATGGTTAGCTATAGCTGTGAGTAAAATGACTACGAAAGGGATGCATTTACGATCTTTTACTGTTGCAGAGAATCTAAAAGTTATGAAAGCGGAACAAACAGGTAATCGTGCTGCGGGAAGAAATTTTGATGTATCGGAAAGTTGTATACGGGGCTGGAGAAAAAAGAAAGATTTGTTACTGAGCAGTAGTGGTAGCCATAGGGGGCAAAAAGCGAAGTTTCCAGAAACAGAGAAGAAACTATGTGGTTTCGCTGACGAGAAACGACAGTTTGGGTGTGCCGTTTCAACAGAAATGTACCAATTGAAGGCTGTAGCTCTTGGAAGAGAGCTAGAGGCGGATGGGTTCAAAGCCAGTCAGGGATGGATGAAGAGATTTTTCGAAAGAAATGATTTATCGATCAGAAGAAAGACTATTGTCGCACACAGACTTCCTGCTGCCTATGACGAAAAATTAACTGCATTTCAGCAGCATGATTTGGAACTAAGGAAACAGCATCCTTATCTTCTCTCTCAGATCAGCAACTTTGACCAGGCACCTGTTTATTTTGAAACGTCGTTGAACACTTACATAAACAAAAAAGGAGAAAAAACTGTTCCAATTCGTACAGGAGGCAACGAGAAACAAAGATGTACACTTATGCTGTGTATTACTGCCGACAGGAGAAAGCTGCCACCCTTCATCATTTTTAAAAGAAAAACTTTGCTGAAAGTGACTACGAGGCGTTGAAATCCAAGCTCAAGAAAATGGCTGGATTGATGAAAAGTTGGTCAAAGAATGGATCCGGAGTGTTTGGCAAAACAGACCCGGCAGCCTTCTACAGCTTCTCAGTTTGCTTGTAATGGACAGTTTTCTTGGCCATACAACGGAAGCTGTTAAAAATTGCCTTAAGCGTGGGGGTACTGACCAGGTGATTATTCCCAGCAGACTGACATCGGTGTTGCAGCCTTTGGACGTTTGTATAAACAGGCCATTTGAACTTCATTTGAAGGAGCAATATACATCGTGGATGGCAAGTGCGGAGCACAAGTACACACCTACTGGAAAACTCAAGCATCCTGAAATCTACCAGACGTGTGCGTGGATCAAGACGGCGTGGGATCGCATTTCTCCGGAACTCGTAAAAAGTTTTAAGAAATGTGTTATCTCCAACAAGTTGGACGGGATCGAGGACGACTGCACGTGGTCACAGGAAACGGATGAGGAGAGCGAGCGTGACGAGGATAGTGATAGTAGCAGCAGTCAGGCGGACATGTAAAAGGTCAGTAAGAACATATTTTTAGAAATAATAATGAACTGTTGAATGGTAATTTGTTGTTGCAGGAATTTTTCCCACATTTCTTTATACACTTACAAACATATCGGTGTTCAACAAGGCCATATAATCATTAACGAATGTAAACAAAACAAATTTGAAAAGGCGGCCATTTGAATTTTTGTTGTTTTTATCAAATTTTAACCATTTAAACACCCGTCTGATGCAATAAATACCACCCAAAAATATTTTAATTACGTTATTGTCATTGACGCACTAACAATTATGAAGAATACTAAAATTATTTATAAAAACAGCATCAGAGATTGTGCCACAGAAAATCATAACACAGTTAAAAAATTTGTTTAAAATGTTGGCTAAAACTATTGTCTAAGATTGCTATTGTTTAATTTTCGCAAATTGACTTCAAGAAACCTACAGTTATAGATTAATGTTCTTAACGTTGATAACCAGTAAATTTATACCCTATTTAATTCCGTTCTATAAGTTCTAAACATAAAAAAAGTAACACGTATTGCTAAGCAGAACAAAACACAATAATACTACATAATTGCATATGCCATGCTTTAATATAAAAAAACATTACGGCTAATGCTGAAACAGAAGTTTCACACATAATGGTCAAGCAATTTGACGTCTGAAAGTTTGATACTTTTAAGTATTCTTAATACATCATTTCTGTGGAATTTACATTAATAATGTTATAAACAAGAGAACCATGCTTATTTTAATGTAAGATCAAGAATGGGAACTCTGTAAACAAGATTGGGAGAGAAAGAAACCCTCTTGCAGAAAATACACTGTGCAGTACATATTATAAAATCTGGAACTACATACACAGTAGGATTGGAAATAAAACTCTTGCAAAAAAATTGTACAGTGCATATTTAAAAAATTAAAAAAAAAAAAACACAACACACACATTACACTGATAATCATGCTATCATTTAGACAGATAATGCCACACAAGCCAAGTTGCCATTCCTCAACAGCCAAAAAATAATTTCACATTTTGCAACAAGGAAACATGCAAATATATGCATTACTTTAAAACCTTTAACGTTCACTAACTTTGAATTACTTTTTTATTCAAAAATAAACTACATAGTGAATTTAAAATCATGTATGAGTATAACGATGGGCAGAGCACTTCTCAATAATATGCTAGTGCCATTTTACATTGATGCTTAGTACATAGTTAATCAAAGCTTAATTTTCATCAAAGAAAGAGAGAGAAAGACAGAAAAAAGAGAGAAAAAGAGAGAAAAAGAGAAAAAAAGAGAGAAAAAAGAGAAAGAAAGAGAAAGAAAAAAAAGGGAAAAAAAGAGATGAGAGAAAGAGAGAAAGAGGAAAAGAGAGAAAGAGGAAAAGAGAGAAAGAGAAGGAAAAAAGAGAGAAAAAGAGAGCGAAAAGGAAATAGAGAAAGAGAGAAAAAGATAGAAAAAGAGAGAAAAGGAAAGAGAAAAGGAAAAAGAGAGCGGGAAAAAGAGGGAAAAGAGAGTAAAAGAGAGAAAGAAAAAAAGAGAGAAAGCTATTTGGACTGTTGTCTCTTGTTAAGTGTACACAGTAGTCATTAGCATTACAAGTTAGCAGTACGATGACAAAGGAGCTGAGGCAGTTTCATGGCACCCAAAGGACAAGCCGAAGTTTGAATAGTAGATGGGAGAGAATCTATCCCTGCTCTGCAAATGTCCGTTGCAATGGCTAGCATCCTAATCGTCTTGTAGCAGCTGCCTAGAATATTGTAAATTTAGATGTAAAAACTGTAATTGAAGTGTCAGTAGTAATTATGCCAGTCACACCCATTGCCCCTTTGTGAAAGCTCATCACACCAGCAAAATAAACAATTGTTTGTGTTACAGAAGAAACTCTCGTTTGTGTTTCCATCATTTTCCATATCTATAGTTTACTTTTGTTCGGCCTGAAAATTTTCCTATCAAAACAATGATTAACAAGTCCACATCAAACATCTTCGTATCATTTTTCCTACATCCATAGCTCTAAATATAATGTCCCACAGCCTAAAATTTAGGTGTATCAATAATTTTTATAATTATTTTCAACATACAATGTAAAATTTAAAACTAAACATTCTAACAGGGTGGCCACAGAAAACAGTAAATTAAATTCCCTGACATTTCCAGGTTTTCTCTGACTATTAACAAAAAATCACCTGACTGTCTATGCAAAATTCATGGGCGATATCCAATTCGCAGAATAAGATACTTCACAATTTAAGATTAGGTAAGTGGGCTTCACGTATCGTCAACAGCGAAATTATACTGTATTTGTGGGCATATAAGATGATTATTTTTATATATTTTCGGCCTTCAAAAATTCCTACTCGTCTTTTATATGAAAGTGCAAAAATTGTTTGGTAACCTAAAAATCGTTTGAATGCTAAGCTGTAAGCTGTGGAGTTTTATGATGTTTCAAGGAATTACATTTTTCGTAACAAATGAGAACAAGTGCACTTTTTTTTAAATAAAAATACGATACGAAATTTTGATGAGAATCAATCATAACAAAGGACACGTTTACCTCGCAACGAAGCGACGATCGATGCAGCTTAGCGCATGCTAGATCCTTTGTCTAGCAAACCCACAACTCTCAGGCTGAGAAAACTAGGATCTAGGTCTGCATGCATAGATCCTTCGTCTCGCAAGCACAAAACTCTCGGACGGAGAAAAAGAGGATCTAGGTACCGCATGCCTAGATCATTTGTCTCGCCTGTACAAAACTCTCTGGTGGAGAAAACAAGGATCTAGACACCGTACCACACATTCTTATGTCTGTCTAGTGCTAGGCTGGCAGACAACAGCCCACAGGAATGCGATAACAGTGCAAGCAGCCGTAGTAGCCCGGCTGTGTTGCCATGCAGCGTGCACGTGGCATGCCTCAATCCGGCATTGCCAAGTCGCACACGACTGCCGGCAACTGATGATACCAGCCACGTGTGCCGCCGCCACCGCCATGCATTTCCTTGGCTCTTGGGCGCCCGGAGGGTAGTAGTAGCCAATGTTATTCGTTTATGTGTCTCCTATGAAGTCCATGTAACGGTAATTAATGCATTAAAAATACTGAAGCCCCGTACACACTATCCTTAATCCTCTTCTCAGTTATTTATTTCATTCTGTTTATAAATTTTATTGCAATTTCATACCAGAATTATGTCGCAAAACTTCTGTGTTATGTACACACTCTTTGTTAACCAACATGTTTCAGTAAATAAAAAAGAAAAAAATAAATGAAAACATGGTATTATTTAGGTTTTGTAAACTTCGATGGTCTTTTGTTCAGTAGGAAACCAGAATTTTATTTCTATCCAAATGCTATTGGCAACCTACTTGTATACTTTGCAGACGCTGTGGCTTAAACTGCGCATTGAGCATGCGCGTGAACATACACTGCGATGAAAAATAGGGCGGGCTCTTATCTGTGAAATTCAGTATGGAATTCTGTGTAGAACCAGCGTAGTTGCAGTACACACTGTCGCAGTGCTACTTGTAATGAACTTGATACACAATTCTATACTGAATGGGGAACATGCGTGTCAGGTATTTAACTAAAAACGTTACCAGCGTTTAGATTCATTGCTAAATAACTCGTGTACTTAATGCCGAGACTTAAAACATCTAACATGTAAAAAAATGTCGCCACAAATATAAGAAATTCAGACATTTTCAAACGGGATGAGAACCCTCTGTGATTGGCTTGACGTCACTAGACGAAATTCACTTGGCGGGAAGTCACGTTTTTCTAGCCGTGGCATGGCCAGTTACGTTGTTTATGGTGTCGGTATATTACTTTAGGAGTTACAAAACTACTTGCAGCCACAACACGTTCGTGTTGAAGCATTTAAGCGTGTAGTACGGTGGATATTTATCGTGGTGGTGAATTGTGCTACAGAATATGCGTTTAATACAAACAAATACGTGTAGCTAATGGTTAGCACCATTTCAGGGCTGCATTTATAGCCTAATTGTTTCTCAGATCGCGCCTGAGAGAATATCAAGTGAAATGTGATTGTGGCGTGAGATTCACACTAAAATATTAGTCATTCTTCGATGCCGTACTTATCATGTTAATAATAGTTTAAATAATCACTAGCCTATTCTAGTAAGATTTTACTCTGAAAACTTTTCGTAAGACGCTTCCAAAAGATGAACAGCTCCTTTTTTCCGACGATTCTACTCGATTGTTTGCCTCTCGCGTAATAAATAATTCATATTTTATAAACTTTGTGACTTACTCTTACGTTCCTTATCTGGAAATAGGATATATAAAATAATAAACGTAAATAAAAATATGAGGAGTGCAATAGTTCGTTTCTATATGGTTGGTTGTAACCACGCTTACATTTTTAAAAATATATTTTTACTAACCACGAACGTTAACTCAAACTTGGAATACAGTATCTCCTATTGTACGCATTTGTAGTAAATATTAATGGGAACTGAACTGCAAACTACAGGGTGGCCACTCATTGCAACAAAGAAAATTCCCTGATTTTTTCCCTGATTTCCCTGATAAAAAAACCAAAAATTTCCCTGATTTTTGCAAGTATGAAAAGAACATTTTGGCATTTCATTCAACACATTTTCCAATCAAGATAAATATTTTAAGACCTTTTTGACACTACTGTCAGTGAACTTGACAAAACATTCATCAGAAATAACTACGAACTTGACAAAGCAGTATAATCACACCTACTTAGCTGTAATTTTTTCAATAAAAATGTTATAATGCTCTCAAAATGACATATTCTTTCCTGTGACTTTTGCAGTAGCTCAAAATCAATGAGACAAGAAAATTCCTTGAAATGTCTCAGATGAACCAAAAATTCCCTGACATTTCCCTGATATTTCTAGGTGACCACAATTTCCCTGATAATTCCAGGTTTTCCAGGTGGGTGGCCACCCTGAAACAATATCTGCGTAGCTTTACAATATTTAGATACAAAATGAATACATTTTAATTTGTTCTGCTACCTACCGTGACTTCTGGAACTACTTGGGTTCTTCCATGCTGCTGCTATCTACCGGTAGACCTCTAACTATGTAAGGTTTCGCGTAATGTATGAATGCTGTGTGCGAGTTATTTACTCTAATATTTTAATGATTGCCTTAAAAATATTTGTGTATATATATTATTCTTTCTTCTGAGTTACTATCTGCGTTTATAAAAAGTAACCTGCTTGGGTTTTACTTGTAATGCCTCGAGTTTAAATAGCGCTTAAGTTTGTGTTTAGGTCACTCATCAGATTACATTTCACAAAAACAATTATTTGTAGAAATATCATGTATAAAACCTATGTCGAAAATATAATGTGCAAGCATTGAAGACAAAAATATAAATTATTGTATTGATGAATCGCAGTTTTGCAGAATAATTTATGCACTGCTTTGCATAATGTTGCACGTTTTCGTTCAGGAACAAATAACTTCCCGATTATTTTTAAGTACGTATTAAAACACGTACAAGCTATATAAGAAGTGAACATCTTTCGTTTTGCGCCAAGTCGAGATTACTTTAACTTTCTGTCATACTTTTCGTAATGTGCGCACGATTGCTATGGGCGGTAGGACAGGCAGCAAACAGGCTGGAGTTTCGCCGGATGACGTCATAGCGGGCGCCATGCTGAAGTCAAGCGTTTCGGCGGGCTTTTTAAATTATGTTACGTTTTTTGTCGATTGCACTTGAATCAAAGCATAGAAATTAAAAGTAAAATGTGATTTTTGCTTAAAAATGCCTGCGGAATCGAATTAATACATTTAAAAAAATTGTGCATGTCCCCCATTATCGCTAGTGTGTACTGGGCTTTAAACTTAGTTTTTAATGTTTCTAGCAAAGGGATAAAATACTTTTGTCGGAAATTTCCAAAACGCATAATTTGCGTCGTTATTTTTCAAGATTTTGTACCTTCAAAACCATGACTTGTCTTATATGTGGGGGTCGTCCTATATGCCGGCAAATACGGTATGTACGTACAATGGCAACAACTGGGAGAGGAGTCGGCCATGGCCATTTTTAAGGAACCATCTCAGAATACTTCTGGAGAGATTAAGGGAAACAATGGAAAACCGTAATCAAGATGGCCGGAGCAGGAGATAGAGTCCTCCCAATGAGAGTATGAGTTACCATCGAGTCTCCTTGCTCTGTATTTCGCAATTTAAATTTTGCAAACATTCTTCATCACATAATACATACTCCTGTATTCTATTCTTACAAATACTGCCAGAAATGACGCCGAAGAAAAATGAGCCTTTTATCGTAAATGTCTTTTTGAAATACAGTCGAACCTCTTACTATCGTACTCGCATGTATCATTTTCCCGCATGTATAGTAATTTTTTAATGGTCCCGACGTAATTCCTATTATAACCAATGATAACAATGTCCGCATGTGTCGATTTTCCAATTATCGTTTTTCCCGTATCTATCGTACAAATAAGAGTTCCCCGCCATTGTAAATTACAGTGGAACCTCGTTGCATCGTTCCCGTTTCTTTTGTTTTCCCGCATCCATCGATCGTTTTTCACGGT
>PNEQ01084361.1:0-17257 GCA_003012365.1 Medauroidea extradentata | reverse complement strand
CAAATGTTTGCGCTAACCAAACTACATTTGTTTGAGAGAAACAACAACGAATGTTTCAAGTGAAAATTCAGTTTATTGCCACAAATATAGACTGAGACAACTAACTGCGACTTGGTTATGCCAACAAAATATTGTTTAACTGAAACAAATATGTTCAACCATATTACCTGGTTACAGTAAAAAAATGTGTATGTTTTTTTTTTTATAAAACAAGACGTTTTTAAGTGAAACATCGCATGTTTCAGTAAAACGCATATTCCTCAAACAAATATATTTTGTTATGTGAACAATTTCTTTCTCTCAGTGTAACATAAGGTATTACATGGCCGTCATTAGTAGAAGGCCGGAGTCCTGAATGTTGTAACGCTGCATCGGAGGCCTACTGCCGGTCGCTCATTGATAGCCCTAGTCTGTGTAGACGTGTACACGCTACTAAAGCTGCATCTATACACGTTACAGAGACTAGGGCAGTCAAGAAGTGACAGGCAGCAGGCTCCCGATGCAGCGTTACCACATTCAGGACTCTGGCCTTCTACTAAAGACGGCCATAGGTATTAAGGCTCGGTTTCAGCCGCCATATAGAATTTTATAATTTTCGCTTTTTAAAAATTCTGAGAAGAAAAATGTTAAATCTGCGACTTTACCTCAAATTATATTTACCTTGAGCTACAATATAAGCATGGCAATAGAGCTTGTAATGTATAGTCAGGTCGCAATTTGTCGGGCAAATTGTGAGTATAAAAAATTTGCCACACACATTGCAGCGTAATTATAAGTTAACATCTAAATCGCAAGGTCTGTACTGTAGCGAAATGTAAATAGAATTTGAGGTATAATAGCATATTTAACATTTTTCTTCTTACAATTCCAAAAAAGTATAAAATAATAACATTCAATATGGTGACTGAAACCGAGCCTTAAGAACCAGTGGCGGCTCGTGTGTTGTTGCCAGGTAGGGCTACAGTTGCCAAGAGCTGTACAGGGTTGTGCGCTGGTTGACTCTACAGCCACTGACACGCTGATGTGCAGGTGCACCTTACTACTGAGTGGTCACAAAAGATCTAGTAGTCGGCAAATATTTCATGGTCGTTGGTCTACGACGCGTTCATCAAGAGTGTACTGTTCCGACTGTCTGCAGCCCCACCTGGCAACAACCCAAGAGCCGCCACTTCGACAAGTATGGACAAACAGCAGAGGTTCTTGTTCTCACAGGCCTGTGCATCCTAGACCACAGGTCACTGCACTTGTGGACATTCCTGTTTACACTGACGGGTTGAGACAGAGCGTCATGGCACAACGGTAACACGTTGGACTCGCATTCGGGAGGACCCGGGTTCGATCCCCGGCTCCGGCCATCCTGATTTCCGTTTCCCATGGTTTCCCGAAATCGATCCAAGCGATTACTGGGATGGTTCCTTAACAAAGGCCACGGCCAACTCCTCTCCCAGCTCATGTCATTGTACCAAGTAGTGTCACCGCCTCTAATGACCTCGCTGTCGACGAGACGTAAAAGCCCATATACATTATGGGTAGGGACCCCTGTTTTTCGCGGAAAGAACTTTGCCCCACCTTGTTTCAGTGCCTTACGTGCACATCTGCATTTCTGCCTTGTGGTCAGTGACTGGTAGAGACCTGAAAAATTCGCGTTTTCATTCGGACACAAGCAAGAATTCCAACAACTGTAAGTTAGTATCACTTTTTTAATTGACATTTGACTTATTTGACACCTCCTGGAAGTCTCTGAGCGAATAATGGAAATGTAACTAATACAGACCTGTTTCACTTCAAAAACAAGCAACTAATGAGTAGAGACATGCAAAATTCGCGTTATTATTTCGTGATATACTAGCCTTCACTGTCCTATAGATTCTTGAACATGTTTCGTGTTTTCATTGGATAGCTGTGGTGTCATTTGACTGTGAGTGCCCTGCATACTAGGACTGGGAGACTTCTACTATTGGTCAGAAGATGTCTCCTGCGAGCGTCACCAAATTCAGCTAATGTCAGACGCCGTACGAGCGTACAGTACGTGGGGGCTCAGTCTTCTGATAGAAAATAGCGCGAATTTTACACGTCTCTACTAATGAGCATCTGCTGTCTGCTCAGTTCACATATATTCTTGAAAACTAGCCTAAAGGTCAGTGAACCCGCGAATTTTTTCAGTTTCTAGTGATTGGGTATTTAAATTCTCGCGAGCCTTGGGATTCTACCGGCGAATCACAAACGTGTTGCGTTACAGGAACGGTATTGTAATTGGCTCAGTCAAATGAGATACGTCTCTTCACAAATACAAGCTGCCAATAACCACGAAGCAGAATTGTAGCTGTGTACATAAGTCACCGAAACGAACTGGGGTAAAATTATATTCGCGGAAAATAGGGGTCCCTAATTATGGGTAGAGACTGGAAAAGTCAATTCAGGAGAACATAGAATGCAAAAGCTTGATCATACGTGTTACTTTTCGTTTGGGTGACGGAAAGTAAGACACGTCCTGAAAGGTTCTAGAACAAAAAATTGATCTACAACAAAATGAGAGCTTATTCCCTGATAGCCCACTTCAGAGTTTTATTGACTGATAAATACACAGGACCGTGAAGTCTAGTCTACACGAAATATTCATGTGTCTACTTATAGACATAGAAGCATGCAACTTGCCCATTATTATGACACAACAGCCAGGATTACAAGTTACTGTGTGGTCATATGATTTCTGTTGTTGGTCAGCAGTAAATACGGCACGCTTGAAAGACTTCTTCAACCAATGCGAAAATGTCAGCTGTGCAAAAAAACCACTAACATGATATGCGCGCGCACAAATAACTGAAAGCTCGCAGCCAATAACGTCTCAGAGTGTGTTCGTGTGCGTACATTCCAGCGGATTTCAACCAATCTTCGAATAATACAGCGAAATGTTCATACCTCTATTTATGGGACACAAGGGTGTCATTTCAGGTGTTTCTTGGGGGTAGGAAGGGGCAAGGTTTTTTTATTTGGCGGAAGTAGTCTTGTTGCATTTGGGAGAATGATATTAGGATTTCTTTATGTGTAAAATTAGAAAACACTTTATAGTAAATCTCCGGTTTTCTGAGCTTACGTAAGCATTACTTAAATAATAAAATACATAAAAAAATTGATACACTTTTCATTTAATATTCAGGAAGGGGCATTTTAACCCCCTGCCCATCCCTTAAATGATACTGTGATTGGACACAATCTCACAAAAAAAAAACAGAAAGAGGAATTTGTTAATATATATTTTATGAGTGAATATGACTTTTATAATACTTGTTTTGATAAACGTTGGTTAAATGGTAAAAAAGTTGTTAAAATTATTTCAATTTAATTCCACTTACGTGTTCCCACCTTCGGGCAAGGCCATATAGTTATGGAGAAGAAAATTTCGCGAATTCAATGACCAACATGTTAGAATTTACTATTCTATGCACACTCAAACCCTGACCATTAGTCAACCAGCTGCTACTCAGAGGAACAGCAGACAATGAACGAATATATGGGGTTTGAGTATGCATAGTACAATGGATTCTAGCCTGCCGGTCATTGAATAGGCTAGATTTTCCAATCCCTACGTATAGTGTTGTAAGCGTAAACCCATATAATTTAATTTTGTTAAATTACCTTTAAATGACGATACTGGATACCTTTACATAAAACGCAGCAGTGTGTATGTAGCATGAGACTTGTGATGTTTGTTTGAACACATGACTACCAACACTAACTAATGCTAAGCAACTACGTACTCACTAGAAGTTTACTGTAATTAGTTCACGGTTACACTACATAGAGTTCATTTAAATATAATAGTGGGTGCCAGGAAGAATTATATGCAACAAAATTTTAAATATTTAAATATTGACTGACGTGGATTTCATATTCAATCATACCATTTAATGTGCTCAAATGATTTATAATGTAATGTGCACCAGCAAGCCTTGCTGTAATAACTGTCATGTAATGTTTCTTCCTAAATAAATTCGACTTTTGACCGGCTAGTTCAGTATAATGCTGACAGTATTAAAGAGGTTGTGAGACTATTTCTGGCTACGTTATGGGTATTGTCTAACTACAGGTGTACTAGTTACACACGTAGGCTGCCAAAATTTGTATGTCCATACAAGCGTTAATATTTGTATACTTCACCTACCACATATCTCCTAATGTTCTCAACAGCCTTCTCATACTGTCTATGGCTATATCCCGACCACCTTCCTCGTGCACGACAACACTCACTTGACTCCATTACCGATATTCCTTAAAAACTGCATAGAGCAAATATTATGATAAAATACCTCAGAACAAACATACAAATAGTAGGGCTTGCAGTGCAAATATAACAGAATAAATAAATGAAAAATACGTCACGTACTGACGCATGGAGTATACAATAAAGTAACTACATTAACTGAAAATACTGATGGGTTTCAAACTATATAAATTTATTTGGCATGTAACGTTAATGTTCAATAGATCGTTATATGCCAGTGTATGAGAGAGGGCCGAGGTAGAGGTTGGGCAGTTTGCTCGACTAGCTAGCCAAGCCTTACGCCCTCTGCTCAAATAATGTATGAGGTGAGGTGAGATGTGCGTGGAACAGCGGCGGATTGGAAGAAGCTAGGAAACAGGAGTTCGGCGAGAAAACCCACGAGCCAACAGCATCGTCCGCCATGTTTCACAAATGCGAAAAATGCGGGACCGAACTCACCGGGGATCGAGCCCAGATTGCCTAGGTGGGAGGCGAGAGGTTTAACTCCCCCTGCACCGTGGCCACTTTGAAATATCTAAGTAACCGCTAATGTAAAAACAACAAGAGTGTTTTAACAATTTATAACACATACGTTAATATTTCCTTCCACTGTACTTCTTATGTGCCAATGTTGTTTGTAGTTGGTGTTCTAGTTAAACAGGCAACAAAGTAAAAACTTTTGATTTGCAGTAATGAAACTGATTTTTCTGAGATTGTGTAACTTTTAGTTAATAAATAATACACTGTATGAAACAATTTGGCAGTGCTTAATTATTTCTTTAAATATTTTATTTTGCGAAATACTTATTTAATTTGATGCAAACAAAATATTTTTCATAAATTTTTGTTAGACAAACTATTGCCAATTTTGCCATTAATATTATTGCTAAACTATTTTATCATTTATACATGCTTTAAACACGAATAGTTTATGTAATGCAGTACATATACATTGGTATACATTTTAAAAAAAATCTCCGGTGCAACAAAGTAAAAAAAAACTGTGGATCTTCATATTTTTACACTGGCATAGTATTTCTTTGAAAGTTTGGTAAACGTGCTTATAAGCAACAACTATTTTCTCGGATTTTAAATTTCAGAAATGTGTTTTTTTAATTTACATTTATATTCTATACGTTTCTTGCACTCTCAAAGGGCTTGTACCAAGCAAGCGCAATGTTAGCAGTAAGACGTTTTCCAAACAACATATGTGAATTTTGTCGCCAGAAGTTTTTTTTCGGGTCTGGAAAGGAGGGACCAGGACCTCCTCCGAAACACAGTAAATCGAAGAAAATTATATCTGTACTATTTTTTTATCTAACAAGTGTTATAATACGCTTAAATAAAATGTTTAACTATACACAATTTTTCTCAAGCAGACCACTGTGTATTTAGCCTTATTTTAGCTTACTGTAAACATGTGTCGTTAAATATATGCTGATATAAACAATTCATCCTACAACCGTGACAACATTTTGGAAAATTGTGTAACATTCGTGGAAGGAAGTTTTTTCAGAAGTTCTTAATTTCATAATATTTACACTTTATTATCTGACCAGCATTAACTTAAAAGTATTACGATAGTACTGCGTCTCTGCGTAACCCGAATACTGTGATCTGATTCATCTAAACTACTTGGCATTATATTCAAATAAACTTACTATTAAACGCTTACTTGTATGTGGATATTTGTGAGAGTACGAGAAATTTTTTACTGATTTTCATGACAAGATTTCTTCTAGCTGATTCGACCGGTTTGACAATGCCAGCCTTGTGCGTCGACGAGGGGTTACCGCCCGTCTCGGTGTAAGAATGCGATAAGTACTACAAGGGGTTGGAAGTGTCAGGGGAAGGTTTGAAGGGGCACCCCACCGTCTCACCCCTCACAAGCCCAACATTTCCCGCCGTACCCTCGCGTCCAATCTCGTGGATGGTTGTTCGGCCGGCGATCCCCAGAGGCCACGACCACTTCAATCCTGGTCTCCTTCATCGCGTACCTATCTCCTTCCTTGTCCCGCCCTCTTCCCGGGGTCCGGCCCTCATGTCGCCCTGAACTCGCATGAACCTCTCACCTACCTTTATATCACTCACCCGAACGATCATTTTACGTGAGACCCCGCTCACTAAGCCACCGTCAGGGTACATAATAACCCCCGGCCTCTTTCCTCGACGGAAAATTTTACAACGTCACCCCTCTCCTTCCTCGGCCATTCAACCCTTCCTCTATCTGTGTGCACCGGGCGGTTTATCGCCTTTTGTGAGCGCTGTTTCTGTTGATGTAGGGTTTCGCACCTATATCACCATCTGGCCTTGCACAAACTGCGCCGTAGCGGATGTGATAGCCTTCCATGATTAAACTGCTGATGCCTTGCAGAACTCATAGTGCCTCTGTACTTGACTCTGTTCCTTTCAAGACCGCATTGTGCTCTGGTGTTAATTTTTTTTAATTTAAGTACATTTCTTTTCAAAGTCCAACAACAGAGACACGGCTAGCATAAACTAAATTAAAATATATTAAAAATCTGAATTTATCTCAGTCCTACTGGGCACAATAAGTTAAAGAAACAATGCATATAAAATGTATTATAATTTTTAAGTACACTGAAAATATTTAGATGTGTTTATTTGTTATAAAAACATGCTATTACTTTCTGTGGTAAACAACTGCATGTTATTAAATGAATGTGGTAATCTACATTAAAACCTGATTAAAGGTTTTTAATGTATTCAGTGAGTGAGTGAGAGATTTTGGTCAGCGCTTAACATCGAGGTCTTCAGCGCTGGTGAGGGGTGATATGTGAGTATGGAGCAGCGCCGGAATGAATGGGCGGGGGAAACGGGAGATCCCCGAGAAAACCCGCCGACCAGCGGTATCGTCCGGCATGATTCCCACATGCGAAAATCCGGGGACCGACCCCGCCGGGAATCGAACCCGGATCGCCTTGGTAAGAGGCGATAGGTCTGACCCCTCGGCCCCATTTTAATGTATTCAGCGAGCACTCGTTACTGTTATGTACATTATAGTAACTTGGCGAAGTGAAGAAATATTGAATTACATCACAAGAGCCACTGATTATTGGTGACAAGAATTTTCACCAACTTGTTTACGTGAACATCTTCAGCTACACTTCATGGTTAATGACAACATGTCCTTTGTCAGATGCGTCATGAATTTGACTGTGCCAATTAGAGCAAGGTTACTGAGGTACCTCACGTCTGTGATCTGCAGGTAGAACACCAAGATGCTGAGAGTTAAGAACGTCAAATCATTGTCGACTTCTCTCGATCAAGGCTTTAACTTTCTGCGGCTGCTCTGTTTTCTTTTGTGTGACACACTGGAGGAGTTTCAAGATCCAGGGCTGCTTCACTGACTCAGTCTTCTGTTGTGTGCAGTTCGTGTATGTATTTTCGTGATGAGTAAACAACCATCAAGTCCTTGTGTGTGTTTTACTGATTTTCTTCTGTTTGCCCCTGTGATGTGTAAGGCTCAGGATCTATTTCACAGTTTTCTAACATAATATGGTCTTAGTGACCTAAAACTCACATCATAGATAGTGGCTTACAAATCTCTCCTACAGAATGATTGGTGCACCATTTAACACAGGTAAAGTAGTTCTTGCCCTATGTACATACGTCTTTGAAACAAGTCGGAGCAAAATTCAACAGATATCAGTGGTTCTATACATCACCATAATTTCACGATCAAGTCCTCGGGACGGCCAGCAGCTACAAGGTTCCTCCTCCAATGTTTCTGTTTCATACTCTCTGTCGTCAATCATCCTGCATTTCAGATCCCCATGTATTCCATCCCTCCGTCTCTTCCTTGATCTATACGTGGCGGCTATCGAAGTGCGACCCATTAGAGTAACAGTTTCTCAGAGCTGTGTGCTTACATTTTTAATGTGTAGGGACCCCTAATTTTCCCGAAAAGAATTTTGCCGCACTTTGTTTCAGTGACTTACGTGAAAACCTGCAGCTCTGCTTCATAATCAGTGATTGGACGTCTTAGCTGTGACGTGTCTTCGGGTTTTACTGGCAAATCATAGATTTGTGAATTGTAGTAACGTTATTGTGATTGGCGAAGTCAAATAAGAGATATCACTTCACAAAGACACGCAGCCAATAACCATGAAGTAGAACTGCAGATGTGCACGTAAGGCATTGAAACAAAGTGCGGCAAAATTATGTTCGCAAAATTCAGGGGTCCCTACTAATATAATATATGAATGCTTTTTACAGTGAAACCTACGCAACGAATCAGAAAACAGCTGCACGGTCATTGGCCGAGCTAGAAGTAGGCACAATTCCTATGTGACATCCTCGATTTTCCAGATGTCATGGAATTCCTCAGATTGTTCGCGTACCAGAAAACGGGAAGAGGCAACAGTTCTCTAAACTTCGCATCAGTTATCGTCTAAGAGAGCGTGCTATTATCGTCTGTATTTTATTACCTGAAGGACACAAGTAAAGTACATGGGAATTTACTAACATAGCTCCAACAGTCTGGAATCGCTATGCGTTTATCTTTTGAGTGAATATGAAAGAGAAAGGCCGAAAAAACTACAGAACTGCACATTGCGTTAAATTTAATCTAGGCACACGTAAGAAATATTAAAACTGCTTGCATATTTTGCGAAGCACTCACTGACTAAATGCCGCGTTGTGTTCGATAAATATTTAAGTAAGTTTTTTTTGTATCACTCAATGCTGTGTGTCATATTTGTGTCCGTTTTGCCCTTCTGGAACCTTTTTTTCAATGAAAAATTCGTTCGGGTATGGATATTTGAACGGAATAAATTCTTCGTATAAGTAACTTTTAAATTCATTGTAAAACTCCCTGTTATATATAGCATCCTCTTGTACGTAACATTCAAATATCACAGTTCATAATTGAAGCTTAAATAAAGTACTGGTAAAAAAATTATTTATCTATGTAATCAACAATGAGCGTATCAGAAGTTATAAATATAAATTATTTATTCGTAGTAAAAAAAACTTAGAACTGTTTGTTACAGAGCATATACAGCTATGTCTAGTGATTTTTTTATTTTTTTCATTCTTTGCAATTTGAAACGAAACAATTTAATGCTTTAATTAAAAAGGTTCGGCTGTGTATTTCAGTTAGAAACAGGAATTTTTTTCTTCGTCAAACGCTACAAATTTCGCAGTAAGAAGAGCTGCAATAAACGAGGAAACGCTTAACTAGAAACATTATTTCACAGAGGTTTCCCCATTTCTGTGTTTGTAACAAATGTGTGGATTTGGCATTATGATTTCTGCTGAATGCACGTCTGTGGGTGCATCTGAGTTCAAATGATTACGACTGAACAAATTATTTACAAACGAAATGTAATATTGCAGTTCTGTGCGGAAACATTGGAAAAATTCAGATTATACTTATGTTAAGAGTTGATAAAATTTAAAGAAAGGATTAATTTTGTAATTACATTGACTCAATTAATTTATGAGAATGTTTGTCACTTAAATTCACACACACACTCTCGCACACACACACACACATAAGACAAAGAGAGAGAGAGAGAGAGAGAGAGAGAGAGAGAGAGTTATGGAAAATATCTAGTGTTGTGATGCATGCAATGGATGGTACATTCGTCCCGACATCAAAGTAAATAAATCAGGAAGTGAAGTTAGAGACATATGATACAACTTCTACCAAAACTTTAAGGACACCATTATATTGAACTGACAAAAGGTTTTTGCCTCATACTGAATCTTGCGGGTCCTGATTATTAATGACACATGGATAGCTGTTTCAGTTCAGAATTCCATTTAAAAAAAAATGGAAATAGGGCAGTTTCTTTAGAAGTTAACTTTTTTTACGTTTTTTAAAATATCACAAATTTTTCACACTTGAAGTATTTACGGAGATGTAAAAATAAAACAGTGGATGATGTTTATCCTAATTTGGGACAGAAATATAAAATTTTTAGGAATAGTTATAACCACAGAATAACTCTTCAATTTTACTCTACAAAAAATGTGACCCTTATCACTTAAAAAAATAATTATAAAAGATGTCACGAAACTGGGCAAGAAGACAGTCTTTGACAATGAGTTATAATGCCGCACCGAGCGAGGTACCGAAGCCGGAGTGGTTTCTCGTTGTGTGTTCATACGAGTACCTATAAGTCATTGCCAAGGTTTGTGGCATCTTTTATAGTTATTTTCAAAGTGGTAAGTGTCACATAATTTTTGTACAATAAAATTAGGTATTTATTCTGTAGTTATAATTATTCCTTAGGGTTTTTTGCATCTGCCCAAAAATTAAGATAAACATCAGACATTGTTGACATCTCCGGAAATGCATTAAAATGGAAAAAAATACTATAAAAAGAAAAAAATTACAATTTTTAAACAAAATATTTTATTTTTAAATTTTTTCTTACGAATTACACTCTGAACGTAGCCTGAAACAGTTATCCATGTGTCATTAATAATCAGGATTAATTATAAAACCAAAACGTTTTGTTAGTTAAATATAATGGCGTCCTTTAACTTTTGGCAGAAGCTGTACCACATTATGAAACAAGAAGATACATTTTTAACTCTTAGCGTCTTGAGGCTCTACTCGGAAATCACAAACCTGTAGTGTAACAGCAACCTTGTATGATTGACGCAGATAAGTACAGACTCCTGTGTCAATAACCATGAAGTAGAATTGGAGATGTGCTCGTAAAATACTGAAGAAAGCTAGTGTAAATATGCCTTTCATTTCGCGAAAAGTTCCTGTTCCTGTCCACAGCTGATGTAAACGTTTACTTCCTAATAACTCTCATAGAGAGAGGAAAGTTAACGGTATTGTACATGGAGTCTCCCTTATTACAGATCCCTTGTAAGCTTTTCTATGTAACAAGCACGTGATAACGAACCAAGATCTGAATGGGTTAAATGTTACTTCCACTTGTGTCCAGTATGTTTCACTTGCCTGCTAACAAGTTTACAGAATGCTCTACCGATTGTTCAGCTGTTAAAATTTGTTAATTTGAAACGATGTTTTACATCGAATTGAAAATTTTTTGGTATAAAACATTGTTTCACTCTAGGCAGCTACAGACTGGTCAAATAAGTAATAAGTACTTTTAAGTCAAAAAGTAAATCTTCAATTTTTTAATTCTCTTTCTCACTTATTAACCCATGTTATCACATAAAAGACGTGTTTATCAGCCAAGGTTCTGAAAGTCAGGGTGAAATTATAAATTCCTCACAAACACCTCATGAACGTTACTGCAACTAACAATTTGGTGTTTGAACACGTAACATTATACAAGTAACGAAGGTGGCCACTTTAAAAGGCTCCATTTGCAGTTTAAAATTTATTCTGTTTTTCATGCACCAATGTCCTTAAATTAGGCCAATACTGCTGCCTCTGTAAAATTTAAACGCTGTGTTTATAGGTTATCGGAAAGACTTTTAGTTAATGAACAAATAAAGTAGTGCGCTATGAATAGTCGTTGAATGATATCTTATAAACTTGCAGAGAGGGTAGCTTACTTCAAGTGAGACTCTTCGCACTGTGTTGCACAGAAAATCTGTTTATAACTTGCTGCTGCTGAAGGAAATGTCCTAGAATAAACGTGAGTAGGAAGGTAAGGCTTAAAGTCTCATCAACAGAAGATCATTACAGAAGGAATCGCTTAGCTCAAACAGAGAGAATAGTACGAGGAAAGAGGCCATGACTTGCTGTGAGCAAATATCCCAGCATTTACCTGCAGCCATTTAAGAAAATTATTTCATCACGCTTAGTAAATGAACTGGAGAGTTATAGTATTATTTTTACTACTATTTTTTGTGAAACCACTTTTTATTTTGCCTTCTTTGTGCTCTGAAACAATACTTTACGTTTACAGTATCGTAATTTACTCGTAACAACAGTATATTTATGCATATAAAGCAAATTCCTAACATTCGAAAACCATTAAGAATGAAGGTATTTGTTGTTCAAACTGGAATACTATTATACATTTATATTTTGTAATACGTACGAAAACATATTTCCCAATTTTTATCAGAAGTATAACATTTAACTGCTATTTTAAATTATATAATTTGGTTTTACTGTATTTTATTTTTCTGGTGAAATTTAACGAACTACGATATAATACACTTAATTGGGTTATAAATTTTCCAATCTAATATAGATTATAAGTAATTAGCGGCAAAATATCTGTACTTACCTTCTTAGAGATATTTATTTGAATTCATAATCAACTAATAATTAAATTTCCACGAATTTAAGTGCTAAAGAAACTATTAAAACATCTTTGTTATTAAAATTGCGTGACATTTAGAAATGAATAATATAAGATAGAAATAAAATTATTCTTGACATTCCAAATCATGTCTAAAACTATTCCTCGAAGGAACAGCCACTAAAGAACTAATAGACTAAATATGGTCTTATTTAATTATTATTCGTGCAACTAACCAACTAAATTAGTCAGTCAATGACATACACGATAATTTATTTGTTGTTATTACTGTGTACATAATTTGTGTCATCTACATCAATTTGGTCAAATGTCACATTCCCGACAGTTTATTTATTTTACTCGTAAATATTTAGAAAATACAAAAAAATAATTTATATGTTGAATTTAATATAAAAATTTTAAATATTTAACGCTGCATGTGATTTTTTTATTTAGTATTTCAGTCTAGGAAGTAGTATTTTTGTCTAAAATTCCTTAACAACTTCTATTTCAGTTAAAATTATGTTAGTAAATTAATATTTTAGTTGCGAATATATAGCACTTGCTGCAAACTGATAATTTCTTAGTAGTGTTAAAAATTCTAATACAAAATTTCTTAAATTTTTTCTGGCGTTGCTATTTACATATTCGGTCATACGATTTAAATTAATCAAACAAGATATCTCAGTATATTTTACTTACTTACATTATTACCATAACTATTTACAAAGAGTTCATAAAGCTTATATAGGCGTAGGCTACAGTCTATCGCTCTGTAACAAGAATTCCGAACATATCCACTCAAGTAGTATCCAACAAGCAAGGATCTATGGTCCTTACACACCACTTACCGCATCGCCATCTTGAGTAGAACTGTTTCTCAGTAGCAGAGGGGCAGAAGGAACTCCTTCCGGCGGAAGGATACAGATGCACAATATAGTTCCACAACGCTTGGTAACTGTGAGTAAGGTTACAAAACATACCGCCCACCGAGACCAGCTCAATTTGGTCTCAGGAAATTACACACAAAAAAAAACAAGGTAAAAGAGTATCTTGAAACAGTCACTATTTACACTCTGTACTGTATACACTACTGGGAGGGCAGACGGTACAATTTATGGACCGGTCGGCACAGTAGTCCTTTTGAAGTGCGTACTTGAGCCACTATGACCACTCCATCTTCTCCAGGATAAACCTTCACCACTCTCGCCAAGCACCAGCCCAATGGTGGCACCCGTTCCTCCCCAACAAGCACCAATTCATCGACGGAGAGGTCTGCTTGGTTGGTGTGCCACCTTCCACGAGGTTGTAGGTGGTGTAAATACTCCCTATACCAACGTCTCCACAGTTGGTTTGAAAGTGCGCTCACGAGCTTCCATCTTCTAGAGAGACAGATAGGGGACTCACTGTCATCATCACCTGACTCTGGAACAGCTACATGGGAGCGGCCAATAAGAAAGTGCCCAGGTGTGAGAGCAGTCAAGTCTGTTGGATCCGATGACATAGGTGTTAACGGCCTAGAATTTAGGACCGCTTCCACCTTTGTGCATAATGTGATTAGCTCCTCCAAGGTAAGAATCTGTTCTCCAATGACTCGTTGAAGGTGATATTTTGCTGACTTCACTGCGGCCTCCCACAGACCACCTTGATGAGGACTTGCAGGGGGAAGAAAATGAGCTATAGAGAAGTTTTCGAGAAGCGGAGATTTGAAAAGTTCAGCAAAAGAATTCCGAAGTTGTCGGGCAGCACCTACAAAGTTTGTCCCACAATCAGAGTGTAGGTTAGTACACAGTTCTCTTCTTGACACAAATCGTGTTAATGCAGCAACAAAACTGTCAGCAGTGAGATCGGTTACAACTTCGATGTGAATGGCTTTGGTGACAAAGCAAATGAAGATTGACAGGCCTTTTGAGTCGTGCAATGACGTACCTTTTGAGTCTGATGGTGAGGGGCCCAGCATAGTCAATCACAGTTCTTTCAAAGGCTCCAGCAGACGTAACTCTCCCAGCAGGCAATTTACCCATGAAGGGAGGGGTGTTCATAGGTCGACATCGGAAACACCTTATACATTTGAAAACTCTGGACCTAACGAGGGATCGGGCTGACAAGATCCAGAACTTCTGGGCTAACAGAGACTGCAGTAATTGTGGTGCGGCATGTAAGTATTTAAGGTGATAATGATCTATCAAAGCATGGACTGCTACATGATGTTTGGGAAGCAGAATGGGGTGTTTGACAGCAAATTTCAAGGTGGTGTTTGATAATCGACCGCCCACCCTGAGCACTCCATGGGAGTCCAGAAAAGGAGCCAAGCGTTGAATTCGGGTAGAGCAAGTTTTCCTCCCTTGAGATGTTCCAGTTCTTCATGCAGGTAAGTGTGTTGAATTAACTTGCAAATTATAAGAACAGCTTCCTCCAATTCCTGGACACTTAAGGAACCCGTGTTACACGGTTTTTTCCGAGTCCGCTGGACGAAGCGCCTTACGTAGGCGATGACCCGAACCAACTTAGACCAGGTAGCAAATCGTTGAAAGACAGGAAATTCAACAGGAACTTCACGAGTGTTAACCAGAGCCAGTTGAGAAGACTTTTGCTCTGGGAGATTGTCACTACTATCAGCTACCATGGACTTTGGCCATTGTTCCTGAGGTTTACTTAGCCAACTGGGACCTTGCCACCAAAGTGGATGAGATAGAAGATCTGGAGGGAGAATGCCACAAGACGCACAGTCAGCCGGATTGTCTTGAGAAGCCACATGCTTCCACAACTGAGGGGGAACCCATTCTTGGATCTGGGAGATTCTATTGGCCACAAAGGTTTTCAACAAAAGAGGGAATTTTTATCCAGGCCAGAGTAACACTGGAATCAGTCCAAGCATAAGTTGCAGTAATATGCAAATGCTGACTAAGGAATTTGTGACAATAGAAGATCAATTTAGCCAGTAGATGAGCCCCACACAATTCTAGCCTAGGAAGAGATACTTGTTTCAAGGGTGCTACACGTGCCTTGGCCATGACCAATTGAACACACGCCTTCCCTTCGCCATTCATACTCCTCAAATAGACCACAGCAGCAAAGGCCCTCTCAGATGCATCGGAAAACCTGTGTAGTTCCACACCGACAGCATTTACACAAATGAAGCATGGGACACTAAGTGTTTCCAGATCAGTAAGGCCATCCATGAAGTGATTCCACCTAGTTTGAGTGACTTGAGGTAAAGGATCATCCCAACCAAGCCCTTGTGTCCACAACCACTGCATCGGAACTTTGGCCCAAACAGTCACTGGAGTTAGTCAACCCATTGGATCATATATGCGCGCAATTTGTGACAGTACAAAGCGCTTGGTGGGACTACCCGACTGAATATTTATACGATACTAGCAGTGCCCCGCGGCTTTGCTCGCGAGTATTATTCGTAACTGATAATATTTACTTCAATTGTAAAACCTCTTTGTACACAAGATTGGTACTTCAGTCATCAAGTGTTAGAATGTCCAAGCGGCTAGTTGAACTAATTCTGCAAAAGGGTAAGTAGCTATAGCTGTACATGAGAAAAGCAGTCTTAAGTTTGTCCCTGCCACTAACAGCGACTTCGCCTGGGCCTTATTTATGAAACTGCCAATTTGACGATCTATGGTAGTTACAGACTTCTAAAGTAAGAGGTTAATCGAATGAGAAACATCTGTTTACCCTGTGCACAACCATTGGTGACGGTGCCCTCAATTATATATCTTCAAAATATTCACTTTAACTTTATTGACATTACAAAGTTTCAGAGAGTTAAGGTTTCGCGGAAACGTATTTGGTACCCCAAACCTGAGAATAGTGAGATGATATATCGTCGGTTTACTGCCAAAAGTGACAATGTCAAAATGAGATAAAATTATAAAAATGCTAGGAATATGTATATGTTGTTCACGAACAATTGCCCAAGTTTAAAGTCTATTCGTCGTTTCGTACTGTTGTGTCACAGTATAGTAACATACCACAATTATGTTAATATCTACAATTTATTACTGTTTTTAAACGAAATAGCATTTATGACTTAATCACTTTTGGCAGTATACCGACGATATGTCAGCTGATATTGTAGAGGAACCTAAGTGGAAAGCGAACTGCAATTTTACCCATTTTAAAGACTACATGTAAATTGCACTAATTCGATCTGCCTTGTAGTTGTTTTGTGTCAGAATTGAACGTTCGCACGCAGCTTTTAACGGAATTCGAGCCCAGAACCTCCCGGAATTTAGACCTGAGTGACAAACAACTGCGTCACGTAACGTCGAAATAATTCATGAAAATAAATTTTACTGAAAAAAAAAATTATATATATATATATAAATATATATATATATATATATATATATATATATATATATATATATATATATATATATATATCTGTGTCCTGGGCTCATAGAGGTTGTACAACACTACGTCACGATAGGTTAATGTAGTAAAACTCCTCTATAAGTTGTTTCTCGCTGCTCGTTCCTGCTTTTCGGATCGTCTGCCTTGATTATTGACCAACTAAGTTTTATTTTTAATAATTACGTTTCTTACAAATAAAAAAAAAATACATACACATTTTTAAAATATTTACGTAAGCATCACTCTGACGCAAACACCACCTCAATATCGCTACTGGTTAGATAGATATCGTGGGTTGATGGAAAACAAATTTTGTGTTTTTTCACCCTTTTGGGTGTCGAATTTCGAAATATTTTAAATTTACATCTTAGACATTTGTATAAGTATCCAACTGAAGTGTAAATCACATCGCTAG
>PNEQ01084360.1:0-17257 GCA_003012365.1 Medauroidea extradentata | reverse complement strand
CTGTTGTAGATAAAAAGTGAATGTCTATAATGGATGGGATCATCCAGTGATAAAAACTAACTACAGGGTTAACAATCTATATCTATGCTTGTTTACTGTTTCCGCGTCGCGTATACATAACTGCAATATGAATTTAAAAGCATGGAATAATATAGAAACGCGTCTACGATTTTATGTGTAGCTATAATACTATAGTAAGAAGTTTTCTTGTTAATTTTGAGAAAACACTAGTGTTAATCCGAAAGGGTAATGCATATGGTGTCGCTCACTGAGACAATGTGATGTGCTATGTGTTGTGCTTCCGGTGATGTGTTCGGAATGTATGTACATAGTTCCGTGTGGAGGTAAGAGAGTATTTGTGTCTACGCGTCAAGCAGTGGACATGAGTTTAAGTATGTTTAGTAAACTTATATATGAATAAATGATTATAAATAGATAGGTTATACAGTAGATGTGTAATTTTTTTTTACGCTTTGTCCATCTTGATGTGATCAGGGATGGAACAAAACACTCAAACAAACAAGCAAACAGGAAAACAAGAAAGTAAATACACATATATAGAAGTTATGTAAAGCAATGTTCTTGAGTGATTTCGGAATAAATTTGGTAAACAAAATATCAGTGTGAATGTACTGGTATTTGACCCCACGATCTCCATATTACAAGTCCACGCGTGCAACTCTCGCGTCAACTTATTTTAAAACATAAAATACAATTATTTTGATAGCTGTAGAGTCTGCAAGTAAGAGACTACGATTTCGTACTGGTACAAGTCTTGTATGTGCACGCTTTGAATTCAGCAAAAAATTATAGTTCCGATAAAAAACAATCGTGCCCTGACAGAGATTCGAAACCTGGACCATTAAATTAAAATAAAAACATGCTACCACTGAGCTATCATGGTAGTAGTGACATAATTTTTCTTAAGACTTAAAATGAAATAGGAGGGTAGGAAGTGTCTGGCACTGGGCTGCAGCGAGGTAGGGTGTGGTAGTACATATAATAGGCTTTGCTATTGTTCTCGTCAGAACAGTGTTTTTCTTTGCATACATCGGATACATACATAGACTGTGCCTTGGAGAAATGGACGGCTGTGTACTTCCCAGACTCAGTCCAGCAGCGAGGCCAGATGTTACCAGACACCGCACAGGTGTGCAAGCAGAGTCCAGAGTCCAGAGTCCAGAGTCGAGTCAGGTTGCTCCACGTGACAGTGACATACGAGAGTGCTTGCCCTGCGCTTCCTACACTGACGTCTCGCACAGCGCAGCAGTATGCGCGTGGGCGGATGTTACCGTCACCATGCAGGTGTCAGAAAGTCACGAAGGCAGTGTCATGTGACACTGCACCCTGTAGCTTCTCTCTTGACTTTGACAAGGTCAGAAAACTACATTGCGCTCTTGTGTGCGTGCTTACAGCTACCTACATTATATTCTCGTGTACTCAGTGAAATCTAGTACGAGAACGACTTCGATTTTAATTATACAGAATGAATTCGATACTTCGGCCTATTCATGCTACTCGCCTAAAAACAAAAAGGTTATATGCAAATTCAAAGAAGAACGTAACTGTGTGCCTATGACTAAGTTTGTAGGACTACGTGCGAAGATGTATGCCTACATGTGTTTCTGCGAGAGTGTATTGAAAAAGGTTAAAGGAATTCAGAAATTTGTGATCAAAAAGAAAATTACCTTCCAGGACTACATCAGAGCTTTGAACAGAGAGAGAACGTTATGCGAGTAACTGTACATAGTATAAGATCATGGAAAAAGCAGCTTTATTCCAAGTGTAGCAAAAAAGTGACGCTTATTTGTTTAGACGACAAACTATGCGTGTGCTAAGATGTATTAAACTCTCTACCATATGGACGCAATGACTAAAAGTTACGTCATGTTCATCAGACTATTTATATTAAATTTGTCACTGTAGCATACTATTTCCCTAACAAATGTACTGAATGTTATTAATATGTTGAAAATTTTTTCTCTCTCGACTGTGACTTACAACCTGGCTAAAGCGAAAAAGTTCGTACAAAAAGCTGAAACGACATAATTATCTAACAAAGTCTTGTAACTAGTACAACACCTACATTGCTAGTGGACTGCAAAGAAGACACGTGTGGTACACTACTAGCAGCTACTATAAGACTACTGCAGAAGTCACGAGACTCCACCAAGACTACACTGTGAAACTGTTCAAGGCTTATTATTACCATACCGAGTAACTGTATAAATGTTAGGAAATTAAACAAAAAACATGTGAAATAGACTTTCAGAATAGGTACAAGGGAAAAATATGTATACATTTTCAGAAGTCTAGTACATGTAAATCTGTAAAACCAAATAATTGAAAGGTTACTAAAAAGGTATAAACAGGTTTAAAAAGTAATTTGAGCCATCAGTGGAACATCATGAAAACATTTGAGCAGACTTAATGATAAAAATCTAACTAAAACATGAGAAGAACAGCAGTAGGTGATGATGACGGGCAGCAACATGATAAACACAGGGCTCAAGTAGCTATTTATACTCCAGTATATGCAGGAAGAGAATCAGGGACAGGTTGTGACTTGACTGACAATGATGGAGAGGGGAAATGAGGGTGAGGTGCAATGACAGTTCAAGGTCATGTGATGCAGGAAGAGAAGCTGTGACAGGTTCTGACAGGTGCAGCAGTAATGGCGCGAAGAGGGGAAAGGAGGGGAAGTTTCAATGTCAGTTCAAGGTCATGTAATGTTTATAAGAGAAGCTGTGACAGGTTCTGGCAGGTGCAGCAGTAATGGTGTTGAAGAGGGGAAAGGAGGGGGAAGTGCAATGACAGTTCAAGGTCATGTGATGTAGGAAGAGAAGCTGGGACAGGTTCAAACAGGAGCAGCAGCTCTGGTGATGGAGAGGGGAAAGGAGTGGGAAGTGCAATGACAGTTCAAGGTCATGTGATGAGCTGGGACAGGTTCAAACACGTGCAGCAGCTCTGCTATGGAGAAGGAGAAAGGAGAGGAAGTGCAATGACCGTTCAAGGTCATATGATGCAGGAAGAGAAGCTGGGACAAGTTCTGACAGGTGCAGCAGTATTGTTGTTGAAGAGGGGAAAGGAGGGGAGAAGGGAAGTTACTGTAGATAACTGCATGGTTATACAAAACTATAGTCAGTTCCCTGTTGGATGCTGAAGAGGTCGGATGCTGTCCATCATGTCTGGGAGATGTGCAAGTAAGTGTCATAATTAATTACTGAATTTATCGTTTAAATCGATCGGGTATTGATTCGAGAATGTAGGATAATTGATCGGTTGAATCGAAAATTATTAATTGTTTGAATTGATCGGTAATCGATCGGGTATTGTGCGAAAGAAATTAAATAACGATTGATTTTCCCTTTTTTTTAGTTATTAAAATATAGGGGCTATGTTGATCGGGTATGGGGCGCAAGAAATTAAATAATAAATAATATAGATAGATTTTACATTTTTAGTTATTAAAAAAACAAGGGGTTATGTATACACATATACTGCATATCATGTGAACCTTACGAATGTCGAGCCGAGGGTTGCCGAGCATGGCCGAAGATTGCCGAAGGTTAACGAGCTTGGCCGAGCATACCCGATGTATATTTTAACTAAATAATTGTTATATAAAATATTTTATTTTTATTAAATAGTTTTTTTATTAAAATGATTTTATTTTTATAAATTAATTTTTTAATGCATGTGGGGTTAGGATGGAATGCAAAATTAAAATATTTTGGAAGACTCGGAAGAAACCTTCAAGATGGCAGTCGAAACAAGATGGCATAATTTTTAAACTTTTTTTTTAATTTTTAATTTTTTTAAAATTTTTAAATTAATTTTTTTCAATTTTTCGAAATTGATGTCATGCAAGATGGCGGTCGGAAACAAGATGGCGGCCGGAAACAAGATGGCGGCCGGAAACAAGATGGCGTCTGGTGTCGAGTTACAGTTGTCAAAGGTCAAGGTCATGGGGTCAAAGGTCAAGGTCACCCACACACCCACAGCCCCCAGCCCCTGCGCCCGATCCGCCATTTTCCTTCTACTTATACCACACATCACACGTACTTACCGCACATCAGAGTAGTGGATGTGCGCGTAAGACATTTGAAAAATAGAATTATGAAAAATATTTTTGTGAAAATCAAGGCTTTGTATTCATAAGTTAAAAGTGTTTAGTTTGTTTGAGTACAAAGTAACCAAAAACGCATTTTTTGGGCAGAGAAAGATAGCCACACTCATTACCATATAAGAATTAGCACAATATCCAGAGCAATTTAATTTTCTATAAGAGTAGTAAATTAACTGCCTTATGTTTACAGATACCAATTAGGGGAGTCAGAACTGCCTTTGGGTTACAGGGAATAGAAACATTCTTTTGCACCTGAAATCACATTATTTGAAAAAGAGCTTCTCTTTTTTTTTACAAGAATTTGGTGTTGGTTTGAAAGCTACGCGATAATGATCACAGTTATAGATTATTAATCGCAAAATGAAATATTTTTAAGCCTTGTTGCTTCATTAATTTACGCGTATTCGCATCTTCCTACCAATTGATAGTAGGCCCCAATTAATAAACGAGTTTAAGATTTCTCAGTAATCTAAACACTGTGTTGGAAGTCTCGAATAAGGAACTTCAAAACTGCCTATAATAAATGTATAAAAGTAGCAAAATGTATTAAAGACTAATGTTGTACACAGTAAAATTTTTTTGTAGTATTGTAAAAATATTATTTGGAAACTAGTGTCCAAAAAATCTGTCTGTAAGTTTTCAAAAATATTGTCAACTTAACAGGAAATACTTGTAAACATACAGATATGTCTGTACATTTAGAAAAATTTTTGTATATTTCCAAATAGTAGTTGTATATTTACAAATAAATTCTGGTACATTTTACATCAATTGTTTTAAGTGTCACAAAAATATTTGTAGACGAGTTTCCAAAAAATTCGTAGGAAAATAACAAAGTGTTTTGTAAAACGTAACTGACCGTTGAATGTCATTTTGTTTCACATCAGACACTGTGATCATAAAATTATATCCCGCTAGTTCCCGCAGGTATTCGGAAGATTTAGACCACTTTAATAAACTGCCGACATTCATGCTGTAGCGCCTAGAATGATAAATGTTCTGACATTAGTTTACAAGTTTTTTCTTGTAACAGAACGATTTTTTTACTGTGTAGTGGCAGTATTACTTGTAATGTGGGGAAGATTATTGTTTCCAGTCAAGTTTTTCTACAAACTCCCACGCCCTTCTCTCAGCTTACAAAGGTAGAGTGGACGTTACCAGATTAAACTCATATGTCTTTGCTCCCAGAGCGACGAATGAACAAGAAGGCTTGGTGGATGGCATTGTAGAAGCAAAAATATGTTCACATGAGCGTTGCACGGCGATGCCTCGCAGCTGTCTGTCATCCGACGAACCAATAGGACTGCAAGGAGTCGAGTATTACGACACGCACTTCAGTCAGCAAGTAGCGGGCAGGAGGAGGATGAAGCAATTTTCCAAACAACACTACTTCTCACAGATGGATTGGCACGTTCAGGAGCATGGCAATTGGCACGTATAAGTATATATCACGCTCGGTTGATCCACTTCTAAATTATTAGGTATTCTGTAATAGAATTTTCACGGTATCACCTGAACATATCATCAGTTAGTAACAACCTAGCTGTTTACATGAAAATATATTTAAAAATTGTAATTAGTACTACACGTGCCAGTCCTGCGTACATAGCTTGTGCGCGTTTTATATCCGTACAGATACAAACACTACGATGTCAGTGGCATGTTGACGCACATACCGTTCACAGTAACGACGTTGGCTTGGACAAATTGTTTGTACGTTGATGAAGCGTCCATGTCGATTACGACGGATAATGTGTACACGCCAGCGTCTGTCAGCTAGCACGCGGTCTGCGCCGTGTGTGTATGACAGATAAATTAATTATTTTAAAGTAGTAAACTATCGTAATGATAAAACAGCAGTCCCTGGCAAATAAACACAACAATGAAAAATCGCCCACCGATAAAAACCTAGAAAAAACAGAAGGTGGCGCATTAACAAACACACAAAAACCAAAAGAAGCTGTTGTAAACAAACAATATATAGTGGAAGCAATGCACGAATAAAGGAACGCTGGGCTACCACACGCAAAGGGCAAAGAAAAATAATTATTTAAATAATTAAATAGGCTCTCTCGCCGTAGTAAAAAATATACACCAGAGGAAAATATATTAAATGAGAACTCTGAAATATGTGGTTGCTCAAATTATTATTTAATTTTTACTGGAAAATTATTTTTTTGAATAAAATTCTCAAAAAATTATCAACATTGATGAATAAGTCCATTCGTACTGAAATTGTACTGAAACTCTAAAAAGCCCAAATCTTGCAGGCACAGTTAAAAGTAAATAGTAAATGTATTACACAATTATAATTTTTCTTAAATTCACAATAAAATTATCGAAACAAAAAATGCCCATTCTGTAGGCTAAATAAATAACGTACATCCGAATCAATGACATAATAAATTAAAAACAAATTACAAGTATACTGGATGCATCAGTTAGGCCTTATAAAATTTTAAATCGTTATAAAATTCAAATTAATGATTAAAGACTTACAAAATATTACACTAAAAAAGTGTAAGTTGACAGCTGTTAATTTATAGATATAAAAATTCAAATTTAGTTGCGGCTTTATGTTAAAAGGCCCGCAGTAGAAGAGTACAGCACGCTGGGATGACTCAGTATTTCCCAGTTACAGCGGCGAAACAAAAAAGACGAAAAGGCGAAGAAAAGGCACCAAAATAGGCCAGAATGACTGGACATCTGTAGAAACTACAGATCAGCTCGTGAAAATGCCAAAACGTGAATATGCCATCACGCGAACAGGCCGGGTGGAGAATGGGCCAGGACGTGAATCGGCCGGGTCGAGAACCCTCACTACACAGAAATTATTAAAAAATTAAAGAAGATGAAAAATTTAAATAGAACATAAAACCTCTCGTAGGAAAATTACTCACCAGACGAGGGCGAAGATAATCACTTGACGAAATTACAGATGAAACAACCGCAAGAAAATATTTAAAAATGTAGCACTACAGGTTTTCAACTACGTTACAATATACATTTTGCTACCTTGTGAAAAAAGAAAAAAGGTTAATAATGGCAACTTAAGTACTAAGATCTGCTAAAAAGGCAGGAACACCAAACACACTCTCGACAGCGTGGTGGTTGACGGCAAAGTGTTAAGAAATGCAACAGAAGAAGCTGCAGAATCGTTGACCTAAAGAGCATCGAAAATGATCAACAACAGTATCAACATCGGCAAAGTGCGCATTGAAGCACAGTAGCATGCGATAATCACGTTAACAGAATCGCTAAACTGCATAGAAATCACGCTGTGAAACACAGAAATCACGCACTGCAACGGCAGCAGCACGTGGCATGAAGACGAATGGCAGAGGAATGCAAAGCTCAGCAGCTACTGTCCTGCAAAAAAAAAAAAAAAACACTGTCGCGCGCTTGGTTCGGCTCGAACTAATGTAACAAGAAAGGATAGCTGTAACTAAAAGTGAACTTTCTGAAATATCATTTACAAATTAAAATAACTCAATAACAGCAATATAAATTAAACAAGATGATTAAAAAAAATAGTAAGCCTGAATTTAGGATATATAAATAAAAATAAATTTAACATGCATGTTATTTAAGTCGTGTCGAATTTGATACCGCACAGGACAATAGAGATTATAACTACATGATTTCGCTTCATATTACACAACCAGGTTTGACTGCAAACAATTACGAGAATTTCTTGACTTGTGTGATGGGATACCTAGGAGGACGTTAACATCCAGTACTGGAGTGGCAGAGCTTCATATGGTCGTCACATAGTTGTGACTGACACCGATACAAGTTTTATTTTGGGAATCGGTTTGCTTCTGGGTACACTCTAGTATTAAAATAAATGTAAGCTTGTGCCGTTTTGGTGAGCGGTCCTTGAATAATTACACATTCCCTGGAGAGGAGTGTGCTAATAACAGTGAAGCAGCTTAATTCAGTCGTCAGTTAACCTGCGAATATTTCGGCCACTGGTTACATTTAATGAAATAAAACAGATTATCTAGCCAGTGTGTGCAAGCCTGTGAAGTTCAAGCCGAAGTTCAGGTGAACTGCGTTATATGCATCGTGTGCAACACATTATTAAGTAAAATGTACATTACAATTAGCCTGCGAGGAATTTTACAGTGACGTAGGTACTAGCGCAGGTACCGTTTCCGCTTGCTCGGACTCTGCGTCATCTGCACCTCCCAGACGTGGTACGCTAACATCAACCGCCATGTCGTGCCAAGTGTTCTGATCAGTCGACCGTAGGCTTTGGAGGAAGTTTTTTATGGGCACAAGAGATAGATGGGCTGTAAATCAATCTGTGCAGCATGTGATAGTTGTGATGCAGGGCTGCTGAACGAGAGTAATCGCTCAGTAAATTAAAATTTATTGCGTATTTTTATGGCGTCTTGAAACAGTACCATAATCTTGATGTGGCTTCCCCACCACCAGCATCGTGAACATTTCAACAAGCCAAGTATTCAAATTTAGTGCCGAACTTATTTTGATGGGCTTTTTAATGGCTATGGTTACACAGCTGGTTGCTCCTTAAAATTGGCGAACTGAAAATCCTCGAAACGGTTAAGGATCACTTGTTCAGTGATATTCATACATAATATTTCCAATTATATTCCACGAATTGCGAGTAATGGAAAAACAAGAACCACCTAAAATTATATACAGTAGAGCACTTAACACTTTTTTCCATTTCTGCTAACCACTTATCTAACAGTAGAAATACCAAGATATTCAAGATGAGATAGCTATATTATTACGTGTTCCTAAATGAAAATATCAAAAACTTGTAACTGTATATTTTTTATTTACCAATAAACAGGCGCCAGGTCAGGGAGGCGCGGGCGTACGTCTATATCTGAAGGATCACATAAATTAAAGTCCTACAATGTAGCAGGATGAGATACAAGGCCGGGAGGAACTGGACTCTCCCTATTAAAAGCAACTGGCAAACGAAAATGTTCGCCATGTTTCCCACACGCTGAAACTAAGGAACAGCCCAGCTGAGAATACGAATTTGGGGTTTGATATATATTTTCGTTATTGAAAAGTACAAAGCAAAATTTCACCTGCGCTACGTTGATTTGGTGTTAAATATGTACACCCGGAGGTGCAAGAGACCCCGTGACAGGTGCAAACAATGAGGAATTACTTGTTTTTTTTTTTTTTTAATGAATCATCAGTTACGCTTTGAGTCAATGGGTTTTCATCGTGATTTTCACCTCATTGTAATACCTATATAAATATCGAACACGCGATGGCATATTTTGCGAATTTCGAATGATAAAGAGGAAAAATGCGTAACATTTGTGTTCATATACCCCATGATAGCTACCTAACCAGTTAATAAATTGAGAATTTTTTTTGTTTGAGAATGAGGCTGACGTTAATACGGAAAATAATTATCTCATATTTATACTAATAATATTTCTCACAAATACCCAGGGGGAGGGCGGGAAAGTAAACGTAGTCTTTGTAAACTTTTCAAACACGCTATACGGAAGCGCAAGTACGGCCATAGAGAAGTAATTTATACTGAAGTTAACATAACATACGTTGATGACCTACTTACAGGTGCAGATACTGAGGATGACATAAGGGAATTACAACAACAATTAACTGAAATGTTACAATGTGGTGGATTCAATCTGAGGAAGTGGTGTTCCAACAAACCAGAAGTCCTATCACAAGTCTCACCTGAAGACTGGGAAACATGTCATATCTTATCAAAAGATAACTCAATTAGGAGTTTAGGTCTACTATGGAATCCACATATTGATGTTTTTACATTCTTCATACAGGCCATTGATCAGGATGAGAGAGTCACCAAACGATCCATACTCTCAAACACAGCTAGGATATTTGACCCATAAGGACAAATAGGGCCAGTAATACTACGAGCAAAAATGTTCTTGCAAATGTTGTGGGAACTAAAATTAGATTGGGATGAATCGCTACCTGCCAGCTTAGATTCAGCATGGAGACAATTCCGTCAAGAGCTGCCCTATCTAAGAGCTTTGCAAGTGCCCCGCCGGGTTGTGGAAGATTTCATAGAATCACAACTCTTTGGGTTTTGTAACACATCTGAAAAAGGATATGGAGCCTGCATTTACATCAGATGCAGGAGTGAAACTGGAAAAATAACTTCAAGACTATTATGTTCAAAATTGCGAGTATCACCTCTCAAGAAACAAACACTACCACGTTTAGAACTCTGTGCAGCAGTCTTACTCGCACAACTGACACAAAAGGTAATGGAGGCTCATCAGTGGTCTGATACCCCTCCCATTCTCTGCTCTGAATCTACAGTAGTGTTGGCATGGCTAAAATCTTCATCATCGCAGCTGAAAACATTTGTGGCTAATCGTGTTGCAGAAGTGCAAAGGCTAATTGTCAGTTGTGAATGGAGGTACGTTAACACAGAGGATAATCCTGCAGATCATATCTCGCGGGGTCTGATGCCACTACAAATCCTGGACATGTGCAAGTGGTGGAAAGAACCATCATGGCTGCAAGGCGACGTGGATGACCATGTGGTTACAACATTTCCATTTGTAGAAGAACTTCCAGAGAAGAAGATAAAGGAAATCACAGTATTTGCATCTATCCTGTCACTAAACCTGATTGAAAAATATTCATCCTTATCCAAGTTAAGCAGGATAACCGCATATTGTTTGCGATTTATCAACAATTCCAGGAATCCAGACCAGAAGAAGCACGGAAACCTATCAGTTTAAGAGATTCAGCATGCACAAAAATGTCTCATCAAGATGGTCCAATCAGAATTCTTCAGCAAGGAATACCATGATCTCTCTAGAGGAAATGAAATCAACAAACAGAGAAAATTGAAGAGTCTGAGCCTATTTATTGATGAACATAAACTCATCAGAGTAGGTGGGAGAATTCAAAACCTAAACCAATCATATGACGAAATACACCCTATAGTTTTACCAGCCAAAAGAGCATTGACTAGGCTAATAGCAAGGCAAGAACATTTGAAACAACTCCACGCAAGTCCACAGCAATTGTTAGCATCACTACGAAGGAAATTTTGGCTTCTGGGTGGACGTAACCTAACACGCCAAATCGTGCATCAATGTGTGACAAGTTTTCGAAACAATCCTAAGTCATCAGAACAAATTATGGGGAATTTACCCTATGAAAGAGTTACCCCAAGTCGGCAATTTTTGTGCAGTGGTGTGGATTTCAGTGGACCTATCTGCATACGGACAAGCCACAGACGTGGTAGTGTGCCAGTTAAGGCATATGTAGCAGTCTTTGTTTGCTTTGCTACCAAGGCGGTCCACCTAGAGCTTGTCGGAAATCTTACCACTGAATCATTTCTGGGAGCACTGAAACGATTCATTAGCAGATGTGGAATATGTTCTCAGTTGTTCTCGGACAATGCTACAAACTTTAAGGGAGCGAATCGAGAACTAAAAGAGCTATGTCAGCTTTTGTCATCAGAAATCCATAAAACACAACTGCAAGACTTTCTATTACCTTTGAACAGTCAGTGGCACTTTATTCCATCTCGTTCTCCTCATTTTGGCGGTCTGTGTGAGGCAGCAGTAAAATCCATGAAGTACCACATGAAACGAACACTAGGACAAGCCTGCCTTAGTTTTGAAGAGACCTATACAATACTAACACAAGTGGAAGCATGCTTGAATTCTCATCCTCTTACTCCGATGTCATCAAATCCTAATGATCTCTCTCCTATAACCCCTGGTCATTTCCTTATCGGCAGTGCACTCACAACAACAGTTGACGCTGATTTGAAGGTGTTGCCAATGAACAGACTATCTCGATGGCAATATGTCCAGCAGCTTTTGCAGCACTTCTGGGCTCGCTGGTCTAGAGAATACCTGTCAAGTCTTCAGCAACGACTGAAGTGGAGGCAACGAATCCCCAACCTTCAGCCTGGTGACATGGTTCTAGTGAAGGACAACAATCTACCTCCCCTTAAATGGAACTTGGCACGAATAGTGGAGGTGCATCCCGGTGCAGATGCCACGGTAAGAGTTGCTACTATTCGCACATCAGCAGGAACATCAAAAAGGGCCATAACAAAACTGTGTCCATTGCCAAAGAATGACAGCAGTGTTATATAAATTAATTCAATTATTTATGAACTAAAGTGATTTAACACCATTGTCTGTAATACACAATGTTAGTTGTAGCGATTGACATATGTTTTTCATTGCCAGTAGTATTGTCTTCTTGTTATAACATACAGTGGATTGAAGGCATTCCTTCAAGGTGGGTGGCTTATGTTGAGGACTTAGTTTGTAGTGCTGCCGCCAAGTAGCAACAACATGCAGTGATGTGAAACTAAGACTTCTATGCGTTCCGCTAGACTTTGAATGCCACGCAGCAGAGAGAAAACATTTTTGTTGGTACAATTGTTTATTATTAGTAGCAATGTCTTGTTGTTAGCAGTACGTGCATATGTTTTCAATACTTTGTACGAAGTTTTAACGCAGTTACAAAAGCAAGTAAATACAATGATGAGCATCAAATAGAAGAATTTCATTTATCATAATTTCAACAAAACAGTGTAAATAAACAGCAGATTACGGTGCCGAATAAAACATTGTAGTAACCACAGACGTGATAACTAAGGGACAGGCATCAGCTGGATAAATGTTACTATAGAGGGAATGTCCCTATGCAGTGGCGTGCTAAATAGCGTTCAACATACGTCGCATTATTTATAAAAAATAATTACTAGGTAAAATTATCTATTATCGACATCTGTTAAGCAATCCTTAACTATGTTGCATTATTGAGTTTTCACGTGAGCATGGAAAAGTTGAGAAGAATTTACCACAATTTCCACACCGTGTTATCACGTCTGTATGACTACAACAATATGAACAGTAACATTCGAAGTGAAATGAATAGATATTGGTCAGCACTTAACATCGAGGTCTTTGGCGCTGGTGAGGGGTGACTTTATGTGAGTATGGAGCAGCGCCAGAATTAATGGGCCAGGGAAACGGGAGATACCCGAGAAAACCCGCCGACTAGTTGCAGTAACTTTCGAAGAAAATATTTTGTTGATTGTCAGATTGTTGAAGAAACCATACTATTATTACAGAATATATTCGATAGAAGAAGCAAAATGCTATGTTGTAAGTGGTAAGTAATTATGTTATGTAAACAATTAAAAACTATTAGTTATGTTGGTTGGACATTTCATGTTTCGCCGACTAGTAGACGGTAACGGCAGCCATGTCACTTTTTAACAGATTAAAGATCGCAATAAAGATAATATTTTAATCAGTCAGACTACTATACACTTCGGAAAACTAAATAGAATTATGTCTATCTAAAAATATGTTGAAGTAAAATTAACCTATATTACTAGAGTCAACAATTAAGAAATAGTTACCTTAACTTTCATAAGGTCTTGTGAGATACAGCACCTTTATTTGTTCACCTTCTTTTTTAAATCAAGAAATAAGTTTTTGGACACATGCACGTTTTAGTTTATCAAGTGAAGTTGGCCGTCTGAACTCTTGGACTGATACAGCCACACATTTATAACAGCAAGTTGAAACACATAAACGTCGGTGGTTCTTAGCAATATTATTCAGGCCCACAGATTCAAACGTTTAAGAAAGTACACTTATATACAAAGAAAACTATAGTTGGGAAATGTATCAAAAGTGTTTCATTGTGGTTCGATAGGCACTTTTAATTAATTAATATATACTTGACCCAGTTTTGTGCAATTGCTTCATGACATAGTATTAAGTTTTAAACAATCTTCTGTTACAAATTCTTTGGATGTAAAAATGTAATTATATGAACACAAACTTTACCGTACAGGACGATCATTGACACCTACACGTGAGGTATGGCTGAAAGTAAGAGCGAATAAAATACGAAGGAACGTTGCACATATTCGTTAAGGATACATCTTTTTATGTGTGTGGTTCCAATTTCCCAGCGTCACGTACGTGCGTTGCGTTCTAGGTCGCAGCAATACCATAATTATTTACTACCGCTGACTCTCCTTTAGAGAAATAATTGAACACCGCGCCGAGGGACATGTAAGCGGGGTAAAAATAAGTGAAACAAAACCAGGTCGTGTAATAAAAGACCACAGTAATTTCCTACCGTTTTGTAATTTTTTTCCTTCCATCGGTCCGGTAGTATGCTATGTAATTAACGTGTCCGTTTGAAATAATACTCTTGCGGAGGTATTACATGTGCTTACTCTTGGTTTTGGTAGGTTTCTGGCCTGCACACCCCCTTTCCTCCTTTCCCATTGTCCTTTCAAAAGAGACGTTGGCACTGTTGCCAGGTATAACAAATCTCTGTCATCACGTTACGTTTAATATTTATTTAGGTGCACCAAGTGCATTAAACACATTCATTTTAATGTTAGTTCACTGTCACACTACGAAAAATAGTATAAAGTATCACTGGACGTACATTATTTGGAACGGGTTAGCTGTGTTCTTTTGGCAGCTTGCGGGGATTTTGTTTGGCACGATCAAATGGGAACACAATAAGCAAAGTATGGAGGTCGTAAGTTTCACGTCTACATTAAACACTAGCAAGCAGTCAACAGTTGACAGTTACTGTCATTTTTACCAGTGTTTTGCTCTCTGTAGGCTACGACAGTATCTGAGGTAGGTAAGTTTACAGATATGTGAAGCCAAGTTAGAAGCTCAAATGCGCTTTGAAATAGAATATCAGAGTACAAAATTATGAGCTGTAAGTCCAAATAGATTGTATGGCTTGAGGAAAATATAAGTTGCTACTCGTAAAAATGATAGATATACCATAAGGCTTCATTTGTGCGCATTGGAAAGCATTATGCGTCCCACTACTCCACCTATACGAAGAAGTCAATGCCAATGTATGTCAAAAACTATTTACTTATATCTGAAAGTATTCAGTATTAGAAAAAAGGAAAGACAATCCTATCTAAGAGATTTTGCCAAATACGTAAATAAATATTTTGTTTCATGGCAAAGCATTCTTAAAGGTGGTTCCATAAAAGTATGCCGTGTTTGTGTGTATGGCGGCCAGAATCGATGAAGAACTAAGGGTGACGCTGAGCGGCGTATGTAACGTAGCATCGCCTCTACAAGCAAAGCAACCAACTGGCATGAAGTGCTTAACGAGAGATGGATCCCTACCGTCTTGGATTTGTTCGTGTCTTTTCTCGGTAACTTTTGTTTCAGTGGATGTATCAATATTGTTTGGCACAGCAAGGAATATAAGAAACTTAATAAATTTTCTGAATTACATTATCTTTGTATTTTTGTAACGGGAAACAGTGGACCAGAAAATAGTGACTTACTTACGCGAATGATTAGAACGTTTACAACAGTAATACGGTAGAAGAATCTCAGTATTCTCTATTCCCTAATTTATAAAGAATGTCATAAATTCCAGTTGAGAATGATCACTCCAACTTAACTGTTATTATTTTCACAGCAGTCCTTTAAGAAGTGATCATATACATTTATTTGTAGACTGTATGGTGAAATCTTCAAAAGGTTTCGTCATAAATGATCTATCGCATCTCACAAAAATAAATATCAAGCGCAAACAAGAATGCCGTTAGAACATTATCTCTTGCAATGGAATCAATGTTATGACGTGCCAACGTCAATAATCGTTCACCATAAACTACACGAAACTTTACAAATTCGTCTGCAGAAAATATTTAGCAAAGTATATTTTACAGAACTGCTTTATTCGAAATCCCATTCATATTTTGAACTGTTTGGCGTTAAACTATCCTACGCCTTATAATGACCCCTACAACCAGTGATTCTACCTGTTGTGCAGTACATTTAAAAATGAGCTTACAATACATATGAAATTACATAAGTTATTTAAAATATAATTAATTAATAATCATAACAATCTAATATATATATATATATATATCGAATTGACATATTAGGTTAATTTTGAGTAAATATTTTACTGGCGTGAGGAATTCTGGTGCCAATTTCTTCCTATACATTTGACAATTGGCTCAAGAGGCTACGCCAAAGAAATGCATCTTGCATCTTGGCAAAATATTCACTTTTGCGAAGTAATATTATCTTCGAATGACGTTTTTTCGATTTTTCTACAAGCCCTTAGAAAAACACTTGCTTTATAAACAAATTTTCGTCACTTGTTCACGTGTCCTGTTTACCGAGTTCAAGATGAGAGTGCTGTATTCAGGGCACGATTTCTTCAACTTCACCTGCCAGAAATGGCAACACCGGAGGTAGGGTGGATGGCGAGGAAAGGAGAGGGAGGAGATGTATCGACTGTGTGGGGTGACGTTAGTAATTTATCCGGAACCACGCCGTGGAAATGACGGCGTGACGTCGCCGATAAACACGGACATCTGCCAGCCTACGTGGCAATTTATACGTCCCGCGGTCCCTCGCTGCGCGCTAATGACATTCATTAGAGAAGTATACATCAGGTGCGAAGACCGCATTACGCTGCAGTACCTCCACCTTCCAACAACCAACTACCTCTCTCTAGAGTATGCGTCGCATTCATTTACGGCGTTCCTCGCTGGCGCCACTCTGTGGCCTGTGTTCGAGTCTCGAGGCAGAAGAAGTGGCCATGTGATGTTGCCAAGCAGGGCCGCAGTTGTACATAACTGTATAGGGTTGTGTGCTAGTTACGCTATATGCATGAAGTGTCTGAGAAAATGCAGCGTAGTGTAAAGCTTGCAATTCCTCGTTGGTAGCGGTGACAGGGCACTTACTGCACCTACTACTGTCGTCCTTATCACTGCCATTCTTGTGCCAATGAGACAGCTCTAACAGAGATCGTACATGAGTGAACACTGTGGTCAGGGGTAGCTTTGTTGTAAGACAAGCCGGCTATAGTGCATCACGTATGTGCTTTATTGTGTAACAAGCCGTATAATCACTATGCATGTGCTTTGTTGTCAGACAAGCCATATAATCACTATGCATGTGCTTTGTTGTCAGACAAGCCATATAATCACTATGCATGTGCTTTGTTGTCAGACAAGCCCTATAGTGCACGATACATGTGCTTTGTTGTGAGACAAGCCCTATAGTGCACGATGCATGTGCTTTGTTGTCAGACAAGCCATATAATCACTATGCATGTGCTTTG
>PNEQ01084359.1:0-17256 GCA_003012365.1 Medauroidea extradentata | reverse complement strand
TGGTGCTCGTCTGCAATTTAGCCCAGGATTCGCGTGGTGTGATTTTTATAGGTTGTTTCAGGATAACCTGTATATAGATGGTGCTCGTCTGCAATTTAGCCCAGGAAATGCGTGGTGTGATTGTTGTAGGTTGTTTCAGGACAGCCTGTATATAGCTGGTGAGCAAATGTGTATTGTTGAAGTCTACCATTAACGAAGATTGTATAATTTTCCGTATCTATTAACAAGCGTGTGTTCTTTCACTACGGGTATTTCTAATTGATGATTGTATCACATTATTAGACTGCTGTGTGATGTGACTAAGAATACAGGTAGAGTGAAGTATGGCCTACATCTGGCACACGATGGTCCAAACAGTAACTTGCCAAGTTATAACTGAGGCAGTATGGGCCACGAGGAAGGTGGGGGAGGTGGTCGTGGAAAGAAAGATCAACACAATGCAGGCCGATGTAAATCATAAGAGCACTGTGTGGCCAGCACGCAGTTCGCGGCGCCGCCGACAGATGTGGCGGCGGTCGGTCTGGCGGCGAGACAGGGGAGGTCGATAGTCTGGCAGGGGGAGGGGAGGGGTAGCGCGATGGCAACACGCGCCGCCCGCTATTGGCGCAACTCGCGGTCGCCATGGCAACCCGCGGGGCGTCCACGCCGGGCCGGAGGGCTGCGGCGGCGGTGCGCGCTATTGGTCGAGAGCGGTAGCGGTTCCTGGTCTTAAGGGAGGGGGGAGGGAAGGGTATCGGATTGTCCGACCGATTGTTCGTCTCGCGTTAACGAGACGACGGAGTTTTGTTCCCGGGAGCGAAACGAACCATCACGTGGAACAAGTTGGCCCATCGCTGGTTCCTGTCCTTCACCCACCTTCCCCCTCCTCAACCAAACCACAGCTGTCATCCTCCAGTGAGGCAGTGCGTGCGCCACAGTAGCAATGCACTGAGTGTGTAGCCTTGTGGTTGTTTCTGCGTTGTAATATATATACCATATATTTACCCTTGATTCGTAGACCTAACATATGCTATGCATGCTTGTAAAGATAGATTGAGAGGGTGGGAGGAACACTGAGACAATCTGAGGTGTCGGAATAGTCTAGAAAACACTGCAGCATGTTGCTTCACGTATATAGTGTTCGGGAATCTCGCGAATATATTTGCAAAGACACTGGATTCCATAATCCTGTGCATGTTCAATAATTAGGCGAGTGTCCACAATTAACGAAACTGTTACGAGTGGATTGTGAACCATTAGCAGATCTGCACTTAACTGCAGCGCTATCTTGTCACAACTACAACTGGTCACTCAGCTGAAGCAGCAGCCAATTGAACCTGCAGCTGAATCAGAGTGTGTACAGGACTGTGGAGTCCAGCTGACGAACATCTATAGGGACCCCACGCGTTTTACTTTAAGTGCAGACTAGATTGGAAACAACTTTAAGTTCAATCCAGTTGTGCAGTTAGTTCCTGGAGGATCCTGACCCAACAATATAGTAGCAACCGACTGTATGACTAATCATGGCTGTATCAGCGGACAGCCGGTGAGCAACAGCTGTCTACGTGAATACACGGGCGTTCTTTGAGGCTAGCATACCTACTTCACAGTGAACACGCTAATATTCCCGCTCCTTACAAATGCCGAATGTTCGGTATCTGCGAGCTAGAAGCGTCAGTCAAGCGGAGACACTCGAATAAGGAAAATATATTGTCGAACATGTAGATGCTACGTTGCATTCCAGTAGTCTGATATTATCACTGTAATTCACTCTCTCGAAACATATATACGGGCGAAATATTTTCTCACGATTTGTTATCATTCGAGATTTTTACGAAAATTTTCCGTCTTACTGTAATGTTGTGCAAAGTATATTTTTAAACTTTTTTCGAAGATTTTATGACATATTTATTCAAACAACTTCTGGATACGTCGCGGAATTTATGATAAATTAAAAATAAATACTCACAGAAATATTACGTGAGTGTACACATGCTTGAAAACATATATACCCGCGTAATGCATGTGATTGTCTGACAAGGGTTAGCGACGCACCGTAGATATGTGTGCATGTATTACGTAGGTCAGTTTACACGGCAAGTATATGGTCTTAGCTAAGGTTGATCTGTCACCAACACGTACTGTGCGTGCAATGTAGATTGTCCTGTCACTGCAGCGTGCAACACACTGAAGCTTGCGACGCTGCCTACCTCGCAGGGGTCAAGCTCTACACTACACTCAATACACGCTATACAGGTTATCCCATAATCATGAAATTGGGGAAATATGGAATGTTTTAATAGTGTTGTAGTGTAATGAAATGTTATTGTGAACAGCAACATTACTACTACATGTTACATCGTGTACAAAACAATTTGAACCATCGCATATGCATGTGCAAAATACATTGCGACCATTAATTTGAGCATTTTCTATTTTAATGACACATGGAAGTGAACACACTGCTGTTGTCTTACGCCAACACATTGCAACACTATTAAAACATTCCGTATTCCACCAATTTCTATTTGCCCCATGAGACCGGACTTATGAGACACGAGTATGAATATACTGATTGATACTATCTGCGGTGCGAGGAAGGTCAAGTGAAATTTCACACATTTATATTTTGACAAGAGATGTCTTCACATGATGCTTTTTTAATAGCCGGAGATTGTAATAAAGAAAGCTACATAGGTGATACTGGAATATGTGTTACTTATGATTTATTTAAAATTTTAATTAATAATTATTATTAAAATTGTTTGATCTTCTTAGACTGTATAGCTTTTTTCGGAATTAGATATTTTATTTTAATGAATATTTGTCAGCTATGTAGTATGCTTAAGAGTTAGTGTACCTGGCCCATGAGCCATACCATAGCGTAGAACGGATAGAATATTTGTTATTGTGTAACTATAGCAAATGTATCGTATGTGTTTACCTACTGTGTTTATCGACGAAAAGAAGACAGATTATAAAACTTTGACTGTATGGTTTTTTTTAAATACCGTCCTCCTCTAATTTAAAACAAGATTGTCAAGCTCCTCAAAAGTGCTAAAGATTATTTTGTCGCGTTGCTGTATCTGAGAAAATATGAAATACAATAGTAAAACTGAATCATATAAACCTGACCTCATACTTTCCATAAATAAAGTGACAAGGTGATCGCTCGAAGAAAACACGTTCTATGAAAACAATAGAGGCGATGGCGTGTTTGAGGGAAGTCTTGTATTTACTTACCGTTTCTGTGCCCAAAACATAAGAAAGGCTAAGGTACACTAACTTAGAAAGTATAAAATGGCGGATATTTGTGACAGTATGACAAGCTAAAGAGCGCCGGGCTACAACGTTGGCCGGAGCTAAGATAGGGAAGTATATGTTATATCAGTCAGTAACTGAGGAGCCTTCATGCTACACATGCCACTCTTACTCTCACTGAAGCCTACGTTGTTATTGAATCTTTTGGAATATTTTGCAATATCCTGAAAAGTATGAAGAAATAAGTATTTATGTTATTTAAACGGTTGAAAACACATACTCATAACTTTTTCCCTGCATTTTGTTTTCTGTAGCAATATTACAGTATTGTGTGCTTGTATGTGTAACCCTGTACTCTTTTATTTGTGAGATTTTTTTATAATTGGAAATGCCAATATGATGTAATTTCTGTATATCGGCTGTTTTTAGTAATTTTGAATTCTTGATTGTGAAACTTTTGCTGTGTTGTATTACTACTATTATTGTTAGTATTTTAACTATGTACCTGTTAGGGTCAATTTGGTTTGTCCAACACATTTGTACAATATTACATGTGTAGTGTAATTGGATACAAATTAATAATTATTATTATAGTACTAATAATAATAAAATTACCTCTTCCTAGTCCAGGAAATGTATTTGTCTGAAAGTGATACAATAAAAATGACTGAGCTGTGTTGAATATATTATAACATGTAGTACGTACCTGGATGTCATGTGGCGACCTTGAAAGTGTCGTGTTGTTGTTAACATCAGACCGCATGAAGCGCCATTGTCGCATGTTACACTTCTCGGCCATGTTTTGAGATAACTGCGGATATTACTGTAGCAGTATATTCACATATAGCACTCTCCTAACCTGTCATACATCACAATCACACTCGTCTACGTGTACCAACTACGCAACGTATCTACTTGTTGCTGAACTTGCAACAGAACGAACATTTAGTAAGGAAATAATATATATTTATTTAGTAAATCAGGAACGAAACATACAATTATAAATGAAAATTGAAGGTTTTAAATTTATTTAATGTTGTTCGTTATCATTCGTTACAGAAATGACAAATAAACTTGTATATACACATAGAATGTTTTCTTCGTTTAGTTGCGACTGGGAAATAGAATTATTTATAATTTTCTTTGGTTGTAAATATTGTCCGTTCTTGCTGTAAAACGTAGAGCAGACTTAACTGAGTAAGTAAGATAGTATTGCCAACTTAAAAGAACCATAATTATCAGGAAAAATATAAAACGAATAATATACTTACAGTAACACACATAAGAGGAAGCATATTGATGTGCTTTATCCATTGAAACACATTAATATTGTTTAGAAGTATTTCCTACTTGCCTTCATTACCATCTATTTCTATTATTTCATGTATTAGTGCTCATTGCTGAACTTACAACAACCAAGTGTGTATTGTTCTTGATATCTGTGTGTAACTAGAGTAAATTGCTTCACATATTTCCTATCGGCTCTCCTTGGTTGTGTTACATAAACATGTGTCCTCCTGTCGTCAAGGCTGCCATATAACCCGGCAACTTAACTGTGTAGAGCTTCAGACATACAGGGTGTAAGAAAATAAACAGGCCACACTCCGCGAGGGGGTTCACCGTGAAACTTTAGCAGACATTATATGAAACACTTTCACACAAGTCAATACTGAGGGAGGTACGAGCCTTTCAAAACAGAATTTAAAAACTGTATTGTGTCAAAATATAAAAAACTATTAGAAGCTACGTGATCTTAAATCTATAACAATCAGCCTTCAAACCTTCCTCTTTCATGAAAGTAATAGGGGTGGCCACCCTCATATTGCATAAAATTACTTTTCCGTCAGGTTTAGTGAACACTTTATGTGGATAATTTGAGCATTATATGGTAAGTAACGGAAAAGGTCCTCTTGTTGTAAGCTTCTAGAATGTATCGTTTACCAGAAACATGTACATAGTTGTTGCTGTGGCGATATTGTAACGCCTGCAATTTAGGCAAACAGTGATACTTACACCAAGTATATATTTGTTTGTAAATACGCCGTGCTCTCAGGAAAACGCAACCTGTGATGCAGTTTTTTAAAGCATGACACAAAATCCATCCAAGGAAACTTACAAAAACTTAGGTGCGAATTGATGAATTTGGCAACATGTTTGATTTTGCAACATTTTTATAAAAATGAATTTTTCACTTAAAATAAAAAACTAATAGATACAAGCTTTTAAAAACAGGATAACATAGCTTTTGTACATTTTAGAATATAAATACGTCCTCAGTTGTTTGTGCATTTATTTTTCGTTGTGTGACGAAATTATGATTTAGCGACTATTGCGTATGTTTTGTGGATTACAGCACTCCGTTCCTGTAATACAGGATTATAAATAAAACATATTAAAAAAGTATTGTAATTTTTCAAGACTGTATCAAAAAGAACGGTTGGTTGTTTATAAACTTCATAAATGTTTCTCTTGGAAAAAAAATTGAAATTTGTAAAAGTGCTGCAAAACCGATTTGTTCAAATAAGTGCCGAGTCGAGCCTACGATTTTTAAAGTTTCCTTGGATAGATTTTGCGTCATGTTTTAAAAAACTGCATCACAGGTTGCGTTTTCCTGAAAGCACGGCGTATTTACAAACAAACATATACTTGGTGTAAGTATCACTGTTTGCCTAAATACCAGGCGTTACATTATTGCCACAGCAACAGCTGTGTACATGTTTCTTGTAAACGATACATTCTAGAAGCTTACAACAAGAGAACCTTTTCCGTTACTTACCATGTAATGCTCAAATTATCCACATGAAGTGTTCACTAAACCTGACGGAAAAGTAATGTTATGAAACATGTTAGGGTAGTCACTCTCATGTAAGGTGGAAGGTTTGAGATCTCAGTAATACTTAGGCTAACATCAGCTACAGAATCGTGATGTAACTCCTAACAGTTTTTATATTCTTGACAAATAATTATTTTTAAATTCCACTTCAAAGTATTCATACCTCTCTTTGTATTCAATTGTTTTGAAAGAGTCATAATTTCTGCTTAGTTTGTCATGAAGACGCGCCTTCTGGAGTTCGGGCTGCTAAATCCTTACACGCCGCGCCACTTCGTTCAGTTTCATCTGAGAGCTTAGAGTATTTTGTGAATGATTTGTGTCGAGCTGACAGAGGTTCCGTATTTTAATTATTTCTCAAATTCAGATAAATAACTGCACAACTTAAAAATATGGTTATGAGATATTAGCATGTGAAGTTTTAGTAAGAAATGTTGGGCGTTAGACTTTTTACTCTTAATACAATTCCACATTTGATATATCATTATAAACAATGCCCATTACTTATTTGACCAATAATGGTTTATTACGTTTTACTAATAAGATTTTCATAATTGAAAATTAAATATATAATATGCAGGCCGAAGAACTGAATCAACTCAAAAATAAAGTTGCCCTGTATCGATAGTTAAATGAGTGATGGTATTGACTTTAAAAACGATTGAAATAAGAAATAACAAAATATGCTTTACTAAAATGGCTAGTTTTTTAGTTAAGCTCTTATTTTTCTGGACGTTTGATATTGTTAAGAGTTTTTTTTCTAGAAGATAACAACTGCCAAAACGAATATTTTGCCGACATTTTTAGCAGGGAAATTCCGTTACAGGGATATTCAAAGCAGCATGCAGACACTTTATCTTCATTGTTACGTCATCGTCATACTCAGTGTCGCCGCCCAGAGTCGCTGATATACTGCGGTACAGTTCATATTGTTGCTCGTAGGGCGATTGTCCTTACTTCCTTCCATCTTGCACATACTAACTGACGCAGTTGTACGGCGTGCATGAACAGTTATTGTGATGTTAGTGTTTGTCAGCGAGTGTGTACTGAGGAGAATGTGTGGTAATGTTTGCAGGACTGAGTGCTGTGAAGGGCTACCACTCCACGTCCATATCCGAGTCTCTGAGGACCAGCAGCAAGTCAGGTTAGTGCCTGCAACATATAACCACAGATACACGCCATGCTTGTAACACTAGCCAGGCCCTCCTAACTGCATGGCATTGGGAAAACTACTGTTTTATTTAGTTAATTGTCATAACGTAAATTATATTATTAACATAGCAATTGTGAGACGCCAATCTTCATCATTAATTGTTGATTCGCCGCTATCGTTCGTATGGTAAAAGTTCCAGGTGCCGATGAGTTTTACATATTTATTTGAGTGGACAATGTTGCAGTAAACTTATTGTAAAATGCCGAACCGCAAGTGTTGTTGTTCTGCAGCGTCTGTATGTAAACACGTAACTCACAACGGAGCGTATAAAATAATTCACGAAGAAAAAATCAACCCTCATGTTTAAATTGAGGAGTTATGAGTGACTTAAAAGTGAAAATTGTGCTAAGCTGCATGTTATAACGTCGATGTCAGAGCGAGATCAATTGTAGCAATAGATTGTCCTACTTCTGACGTCTTCGGCTAGAATAATGTTCGCATAGTTTGACACGAAGCAGATATTACACACGTCTGAACGACACAATGGTGAGAGAAGATAGTAGGTTGGTGTAGGCCAGCTTGTCTGTGTGATTGTCTGAAGACGTGAGCATTCATAAATCTGCACACAAGCTCTACACTTGTTATCCTGTCTTTGTTGTCACGCAGTCTTGCCAACTATGTTCTAACCGCCGACATAAAAACAGGGGTGTTACAAGTTTGCCATGTCTGTGGCATCGCAGCTCGTAGCTCCTAAACGAATGTACCGATATTGATTAGTTCTTGTTTGTTTGGAAGCTGACTTGATCCAGGGTGTTCTTAGCTATGATGGAAGATCATCAGCTCTTTTATATTTATGTTTGTAGTGAATGTGAGCTATTCTACTGATCTGGTCTATTTGAAATGTAGTATCCCGTGAGTCGGGGATTTTTAAAAGTTTTCATTTAAGTCTTTAACTTGTTAGTCTCGGTTATTGCCTGTGCTGTATTCATACGGTATTATATTGCCCTGTGTCTTTCAGGTTCCATTGCACTTTCCTTTAGTATTTGTATAGAAACTTGATAGTTCAGTGTAATATCATCATTGTGGTAAGATGTTGTGAACTAGTACATTTTCTTCCATATTATCACTTTAATATCTTCACTTTTATAGGTAACATTACTGCTACTGCCCTCTGTGGTCATCGTCAATTGTTCAAACTGCTGTTGTGTGCAAAGTTAAATGTTTCAGTCTTAGAAGTATCGAAGCGATAATTGTGAATATTATACGTGTATTAAGTTGATATTAACTCTGGGTCTTTAGTTTATACTAACATATTGCGTGCAGTAATATGCGGTGGCCATGTACTTTTTTTAAGTCTGCAAGAAAATTCAGTACAACTATTTACATACATCTGTAACAAACGTGACGCAATTTATTATATAATGCAGCGACACCTATTATTTTATTTCTCTTACTTATAAAGTGAATCAGAGAAGTGTTTGCAATGTCAACTTTATTGAATGTTGTGTTCTATATTGTCGTGTAATATTGTATCTTCATGAAGGACAACCTACAATGAATGCATCGTATTTTTGTGACACTCTTTATAGGTTTGATAGACAAGGTTACCAAACTCCGTATTTATTTTATACTAAACATTTGTTACAATATTCGTTTGTTAAGTACGTTAGATACCCGCCACATCATTATTTAATAATTTGGTGGAATTCTGATCAGTGAGCAAACACCAGAAGGTCTACAAGTTTCACAAAGTAAAATTTTTTTAGTTGCATATTAGTTTCATAAGAATCTGTTCAATTCACGATTTTGACGTTTTTGTGTTGCCGTTATTAGAAAAGCAAAACAACTTGCCGAACTAAAACTGTGGCGACAACGAAATAGCCTACCACTCTGTAAAGCTTAAATACATAATAATTGGCAAATTAATTGAACGAAAATGTAATGCTCTGAAACACACAAAAATTTTAACAAGTTTCAAACTGACTTTAATCATTTTAAAATGGCAAAAGAATTCTTTTTGGAAAAATCACATATATGTCTTCGAATAACCAATCATACAGAAATTTTACCTACAAAGTTTAATTAAGGGTGTGGTCAACATCAATTTTCGTTATATTTTTATATTTGTACAAGAAATTTTTTTAATATTTTGGGCATAAATTGACTAAATTTTACTCTTATGAAATTTTTTAACCATCAAAGTTTTTGTGTAATGTCTCGTAAAGGTCAAAGTGTACATTTTACGGTTTTCTGTACGCCACGCAAACCAACTGGCAAATCAGACTGAAAAAATTTCACACTAAATAACGATTATGTAGGTTACAATGTCTTCTATATAAAAACAAAATACAAATTTTGTATTCAGAAAAAAAATGCTGATTTTTTAAATTAAAAATAAAAATATAAAAAAAATTTTAAACACAAAAAAAATTTTTTGTTTTTATATATGTGACGTTATAGTCTAAAATACTAGTTAAAAAAGCACAAAAAAATTCCTACTTTCGCTTCACCAGAAACAGCTTTTGTCCATTAGGTTATTTTTGTTACACATAATCGCCTACTAACTACTTGTGCACAACATATTTCACTCAAACTTAGCAAACTCTCAAGTTCAATGCCAAAAAATATCTATATTGCGCAATAACAAGACGACAATATAAGAGTAGAATAATTATGCCGATTCGGGCACAGCTGCTTGCTGCAGTGGACGAGTGTATGACATCGGTTGACCTATATTCTGACCTTAAACCCGCTCTAGAAGTCACCGCAGGTCAAAAGTCTCCCCCAAATGTCTCAAATCCCTCATAATTTCCCTTTTTCCCCTTTTATCCTATAATATTAATATCACCCAAATTTCTTTTCAAAGCAGGCAGAATACACATTTTTGCGTCCGTAACTGATAATCAATGTTACAAATTCAATAAATAAAAATGTAACAAATTTTTAAAAATATATTTTAATAAATATAAATTTTTGGAAACTGATAATATTTGCTTATGTTCATCGCCATCTTAGCAACACTCGATCGTTTTCCATAAAAACCAATCCATTTTAAAAATTTAAAAAAAATTCAATTTATAATTTTTTTACAATACACTAGGGTTATTTTCCTGTAAGATAGATTGTCCCACACACAAAAATGCGGTGTGCCATATCAATTTCCGACAAATTCAATCAATTTAATATTGGTTGTACTTACTTGCTCTACTCTCAGACATGGCGAACAGCACACGACGCCGACTACAACCAGCAAGGAACAGACTTTTGTTTTGTATAACCACGAGCCTTCCTTCCTCACCCTCTGCCCTTTCATTACTGGCACAAGTGTCACAACCTGTACCAGCTTCCCGTCCCTCTCTTCAGCTCAAGGTTTGTGTTAAACGAGACCAAGACTTTATAGTATTGAGGAGAGTAATTATTTTATGTTATGCAAAAGCGATAAAATGCTACGGTATTATTTTGTCAATAAATAGTATTTTAGAAATATAGTATTTAATTTTGCTGAATTGTAATTGTTGACTATAACTAAAATAATTGTGTGTATAAAATGCAAGCACTTATTAATGCTATATTACGTTTTCAATCAAAACTTGAAGCCTATACAAACAGCTTCAATGCTATCCTCGTGTAATTGAAGAGGTACGATAAAATATCACCGTCTCTAAAGCTTCCAACATATAGTCAGAGATCAGTTGTAACTCGGCCAATAGCAATGAAGTATTTTTTTCGTGACCATGTATGTCATTATTTTTTTAAGTCGATGCGGACTTATATAAAAATCTTGATAGTATATTATTTTCGTTCTTGAGTGCTAAGAGGACTTTCATTTCCTTTCCAGTTTGAAGAATATACAGGGGTCTTGTTGGCACTGCGAGTGCCCAATTCATTACAGTGGAACTAAATAATTGTTCAAATCAAATAATATTTCTAATTTATCCCGATGTCACAGAATGTTTTAAGTTGTTTTTCCCAATTGTTATGTAGAAATGAGATAAATAAACGATCATCAAATACGATTGCTTGGTACTGGATCTTGAGAACAGAATGGCACGTGACGCTATATTTAACAAGCTCTCGTGATGTAGGAAGCTGTGAGCATGCACAGAAGAGTGCGAGGCAGTTATCTGGCCTTGTCAAAGTCTGCTGAGGTTACATGGTACAATGTCACACGACTTGTAATTTATTTTTTTTTGTATTTTGTTATTTAAATAATGCTAACTTAATCACATAAAACTGAAGTTTTATTATTAAAGTTTCTAATTAATACTTGCTTAATTAATAAAAAAGACGCAACAAGGTCACTGTGAATCTCTCTCTCCCCCCCCCCCCAGAATAACCTGAAATGACGCCCCTGAATATATTGCAATGCAGGGATTAAAATACGCGGCTTGTAATCGCCGACGACAACGGGATATTAAGACGTGATTCGGAAGACAGGAACTTCAGCTGGCATGTCTACAAAAACATTCGCTAAATAAGAAGTACGAAATCCGTCCAGACAAAAGTGCTACATAAAATTTTAAAAATATTACCTAACTTTTATTTTAACAGAATTTGTGGGCAAACACCTACGGTTCTTGTTGTAGTCTTCTATGTAAACATGCTTTTTCAAGGCGCTGGCTCAATAAATTCTTTTTGTAAGAAAATGTCCGTGTTTTTTTTTAAGCAAGTAAGTGGTTAATATAAAGTTCACGTGAGATTTTGTGCTTGTCAGCTGCAAAAATTTAGGCCTACATATTACCAAAATAAACTGCCAGAAGACGAACGCCTGTATATTTCCCGGTCATTAAAGTGTACTTGTTAAATGATGTGTGTTAATCAACAAAATGATTTAAAGCTGATCTGGGCAATTAGGCCTACCCATGTTTTATTACTTATTTTTTATTGATAAATTATTTCAGTTTAGGTTGTGAGAGCACAAATTATTGCTATATAGCCTACACTAGTCACGTGACTATAATAGCACTGATATTTCGAAGGTAGGCTCTACCACAAAAGGTATGTTTGTTTAATAGTCTACAACTGAAAACTTAAACTAGGCCTATACGGCTTCATGATCTAGTAGTGCAGAACCAAATTGAAGGCAACACGAAAAATAATTGTAATAATACTTGCATGAATTGTTATATTTAATATTTCAGTTTAAATATGTTTGCTTGCACTGTCATATGCTCTTGCAACTTCCGTTTGTTGTAACCAAATAAACTGCTATTATTTAATCTTTTTAGATGTCGGGTAGAAAACATAAGTTGGCCATACATGTTTCTTTATTTTTGGAAACAACATTAAATGGTACAATTTTGATCATACCTAGGAAAATATACAAAAAATGTTAAATTTTAAATAATTGTATTAATTTAATATCTGTAGAGTATGCTATCCATTGCTGTAATATGAAATAATTCCATTAACATTGCCCACCTAACCCTAGTAAGATTAATGTGCAGCTAGTATTGAAAATAAATTATTTGTCTGAGATCTAAAAAAATAATCTCAAGAAAATCACGACACACTTTGGATACTATTGCAGTCATACTATACCTTAACTGTTGACATGTTTTGTTGTCAGCTGGAAAGCACATGGTGGTGGAAGGATACAAAATGTTTTTGTTTACATTGTCCTACTTTTTTATGATCTGTCAAATAATGGAATTCTCATACGGTATGGACAATACATCACTAACTGTAGAAATAAACAATTTATAATCAAACATCATTTATAAGAGAATAGGTAAGGGAGGAGATGGAAGTCCCATAATTAATCAAAGTCCGCAGTTCGCTTGCTTATAGTTGAGAAGAGAAGGTTGTTAACAGCACGAGAAAACTGAAGAAATATGACAACACACACTCCTCTAAATTACAATCAGTACACTTTTCACACTTTCAATAAGTTGCTACGTGCCCATGTTAACTTTAAAAAGTGTTATAAAAAAGTAGATTGGGACAATTAATTATTTTAGTAAATATATTTCACAAATTAATCACTGCAATTTATGTGAATCTGGCTGTAATTTGAAAATTACAGTTTAAATCTGTAACGGAAATGGTATATCAACAACTTTACATGATTTTTGCCTGCATGTAATATCTTACCACCATTGTTTTAGCCCTCATTCTACGAATTTGTATTTGTTTTTTTTTTAAGAGAACTATGTGTTTTAATAAGTTACATCTAAATGTACATTAATATTTACAGCATCCCAATATTGTAATAAGTATTCTTGTTGTGCGGCTGTTGTAGTTCAGTTTTAGTAATGTTCAGTTTCGTTCTGTCGCTCACTAAGTTGTTATGAAGTTGTGTTGCTTTCAATAATTCACACTTGAGTTCAAACAACAATTTATAATCAAGGAAATTATATTACTGGTATTCAATAACATAAAGTACTTACGTGGCGATCCCGATTGTAGGTGTTACTTTGGGTTAGTGATCAAGGTAAAGGAGTGGCAAAAGGTCGTAAGTTCAAATCTTGTCGGAGTTGTTTGGTATTTTTTAACTTTGGTGCAAGCTTTTCATGAGCTTATGACATAATGAAAAAAAAATATTGTATTTAAATTAAAATATCACATTTTTTGTACATCGGGGTAAAAATATTCGTTACTTTTCCAACTAACGAAACTCCCGGTTTCAATTAGTGAGTTTATTTCGCTGAAGCAAACTGTACTTTTCCACTTATCCCCCCCCCCCCCACGGAGTTGGAAACTCACTGGGAAACTGTGGATATTTAGTTTCCATTGTAGAGTGCAGTACATCAGCTCGCCTGGCCAAGGCTTGATACTGCGCATGTGTGCATGGAGCGGGCGGGGAACAAGAGATCGGAAACTATATCAGTTACAGCATAGAGAAAACTACAGAGCCGTAACTAGAACCTGCAGAAAGTTCTATAAAAGTCCACCGAGCTCCACCGTCGCCATAAAGTCTAGGCCACCAGCAGTGCACAGTGCTTTAGTAACAAACACACTCTCCAAGTCTGCCTGCCTGCCTGCGCTATTGTTATTACTTATTTGCTGGATAAAATCTCAGAACTATAGACCTCAGATGTAAACTTTCTTTGCAAGGGACGTACATATTTTCAAACAATGTACGTGTTCTTTAACTGACCACAGGCCGTATTTCATACCATATCATGGGCAAATATGGGAAACTGAGCACGTTATAGCTATAGTTATATTAATACAAGCTAGAGGCGCATGTTGTTCCATGTATTTGACGACAGTTATCAAGGAAGCCAGATGTTGCACTCGAGTTCCAGAGGACCTGTTGGTTACATTCCTGCTTCGTGCCATCTACTTTCCCGTGCTTTCCTGAAGTAACATAGACCATGGCCGACTCATGTCGTAGTTCCTGTCCTCTTGTGAAGTGTGTGATGTCGACTAGCAGCATGTGCAGTTTTCTGTATAACTACAGCGCCTGTGGGTCTGCAACCTGCCCTACAGTCACGTTATACTGTACACTTGCTCTAGCAACGACGCTGCACAGCACTTCACTACACCTTTATCTACACTTTGAACTAACCACAGGTATTTTTACACTAGTTAGGTATGTAATTTATAATTATCAGTTATATGAGTTGTGACCAAGTACAAACATTGCCCTTGCTGAAAACAGACGGTGACTGTTATTCGTAAAATGTGATATATATTTTCCTTTCAAGAAGTGCACACTGAGTAGAATAGACCTGATAATGTTTGGATAGCTCATTAAAGCCGACGCTGTAAAGCAAACAAGTTGTTTAAATGTGATGTCAGTCGTGCGTCATGTCCGGCTGATAATACTGCAATAATAGTGAAGGGACAGATGTGACTCAGCGACAACTCGAGTGTGCCAGAGAGGTTGCTGAATGATGTAATGAAACAACGGAAGAGCGAATTGCGCAAATAACCGTGAGTTGTCAATGTGGTCACTGCTCGCTGTGTTATTGTGTGGTTGTGGTTACTGTGTGTGTCTGGACTGCTTCCATGATATCATGTTCATATTTCGTGTGTGATTGTTGGTAATGAGCTCTGTGCAACGACTGCAGCAGTACATTTCATTGACACCAGGCCTCTGCAGCGACATTTTCAACTTACGACTTCGGTTAGCAGAAAGAAGTCTCCACAGACGTTTCCTGTGAAAAAAAGTAACAGACGTAAAGAAACAGGTGTTTAAAGTTTAAACGTATTTTTGACTTCTTGGTAAACTTCTGTAAACAAGTAAAAAAATTAATTTATGTAATTTTCGAAATTATTTCTTAGAATTAAAACACTTATCCAAAAAAAATAAAAAGAAACTTTTCTCAAGTATGTAAGCGCGATAAATTGACAACCAGGTAAGAATCAATAACAGTTAACTTAGCTTATAAAGAAATGGAATGGACATAAATGTGAAGTCGCAGTCTTGCACCGTGTTTATGGTACTGAATATATCGCGTTATAAGCAGTGATGTAGAGAATACGTGGACTGACACAACTATAGGTCGCTAGGAATAAAGTGAGCACTTTGAAAAAAGTCACTAGCCGTTACTGCATATGATTCAACGTTAACAATAGTTGCCTCACTGCTCGTATGGTTGGCAGCGTATTGCAGTAAGTAGTTCCGTGAATTTTCCTATTTAAATACAGCAATACTGAAATAAAATGAAATAAATTTGACAAAACTATGTTTTACATAATTAATAAACTTTTTTTTGTCAAACTATATAGGTTCCTATCGACTGCACAATTTATCTTAAACGCGCAAGTATTAAGTGACGTGTCCAGATATGTTAGTCATTTCCCGTCGTTGAGACGTTGCGTGCGGAAAGATACGAACTTGCTGCAAAGAGAAATTTAACAGGGCTTTTTTTGAGTGCTCACTTTATTCCGAACCGCCTATAGTAGCGTGTCGCTAGTGTTGTTATAAGTGAAGCTGCTGTATGGATGTGTATCAACGTCTACATACGTAATTGTGCTGTCAAACATCAACCTGTCCACAGTATTGTTTATGGTAATACTCATCTTGACAAGTAGCAAGAAGTCAAGTTAACCATAAATATATCATATATGACTACACCAGAGGTTCATGTTACCGCATCCAGGACGCAAACTTACTACTGCAGTACTGTATATACACAGTATAGTAGACATCTGCTATCTCAGGAGGGTAACGTGGAACATGGCCTTATGATGAAGAGGCGCCGGAACGGTGAGAGTGGAAGAAACTGGAGAACATCGAGAAAACCCGTCAGCCAGTCACATCGTACGATGATAAAATATGAGTGTGAGTCGCAATACGGCGAGCAGCTAAAAGCAGATATTGGCTTTAAACCACACCGCAGCTTGTACACCACACACATTGCCGGCAAGCAGACTGCTTTATTGTTCAACAGCCAATGACAGAGGCTGCCTGCTCCTAGACTCAAGTCTTGCCTTGCAGTTTACTGCGCCTGCAGCTGTGTTCTCCGCTGTAATGACCAGTTTACTGCCCTCCACCCGGCGCCACCAGTAAGGCTCAACTCGTCTATTGTGAGGGCGGCCAGTATCGATTGACGGCGGCAATAAATAAGTATCACGTTAGCGAGCGCCGCCCCTAATGACGAGCTGGGAGGGCGCGTCTCCCCTCTGCCTCATTACCATCTCTGGGGGTTGTTATCCCGAGCCGCCCACCTTCCACGCAATTACCACGCTAACTTGTTGACTTGTGTCATTAAAAATACTTACTGTCTGTCAGCCAGCCCCCGCACATAGTATGGACGTGACGTGTGAGCGTGTGACCTAGGTCGTCCTTCTCGCCGCTAACACTCGCTGTTAACACCACTTGCTCCTCGCTACATGCATACACGTGTCTTGTTAACTGTCTGCTGTAGCATAAAAACATACTTACTGTCAGTCAGCCAACCCCCGCACATAGTATGGACGTGACATGTGAGCGTGTGACCTAGGTCGTCCATCTCGCCGCTAACACTCGCTGTTAACACCACTTGCTCCTCGCTACATGCATACACGTGTCTTGTTAACTGTCTGCTGTAGCAAACAAAACATACTTACTGTCAGTCAGCCAACCCCCGCACATAGTATG
>PNEQ01084358.1:0-17256 GCA_003012365.1 Medauroidea extradentata | reverse complement strand
TTTCAGTAGTATTGGAGTATATTTTAGGTGGTTCTGCATGCAAGTATTTCTAGGTTCACCAGCGAACGCTTCCAGAACTTCGGTTGGTAAGACATACACTGGTGTTCCCCGCATACACATACCGGATCCTACTTTAGATGAGCAGTGCAAATGTAACTTCAAAATTAACCCTGAGATACATAACCTTACTATTAAATAGATGAAATTCATCATGTCACTACTGACGTCAGTTATTCCACTCTTGCACCACATACTTGCATTGTGCGGTCTTGCATAGAGAAAGAGGTAGCTGCGTGTGTGGCACATTCTACATTTAATTGAAAACCATATGACAATTAGTAACAAATATTAGCAAAAATACACACAAATAATGACATTTTATTTTTCTATAAAATAAATTTTCATTAACTCCATACACGATTTAGTTATGATGCAAAAATGAGTAATTTTTTCAATGAAGTGGTACATCCTGTCAAGTTTTGAAAACGATTTGTCGAATGTGTCTGTGGTAACTCAGCGCGTTTATCAATATTAAAAAGGTCATACTGCCATGCTGTTTCAATGTAGGACGCAGTGACAGTTTTCCATTCTTCAGGAAAACACAAGCCGCGTACAGCGCAATAACAGACTTAGCACAAAATAAATACATGTCCGGGTCTGTTAACAGCTGAAATATGCACGAAGACATAAACAAGAAGCCATGTCTGGTTATAAAGCATGAGCAGGAGAGAAGTACGTGGGTTCAAAACGGTATACATTTGAACAGGCATACTTTCCTGAGGGCCAGTTTCACCAACGAAGTTAAACTTTGCCACAAAGCGAGATTAACAAAACTCGATGAAGAGCTAAACCTGAGTTTAAGTTACCAGAGATTAGTTCAACTTGGCTGCACGATGGGTTGTGTGAGCTGAGTTGCCTTAATTGTGTCGGAAATACCCGAACATTTGTCGGAAATTGCCGAATGTGTTTTTGTGGATGATTTCATTTGGGAACTTTGTTACAACGTTCTTGAGGGGAAGGAGGGAGTGTTTGGATCATACTATCTAGGGGGGTGGGGGAGAATACAGTTAGGGGGCTAGATACCCCTGGGTAACTTTGGAGCAAAGCGAGAAAGAAAGACTATGGGAAGATAATCCAGCAAATATAATTTACATTATTTAATTGCTGTAAATGAAAATGTTTATCTACACACAATTGTTTAATTATTTTCTCGTCTGTATATTTTTTGCTACCCTGAAAGAACCAGTCGTTAAGCAGAACCTCACACACCGTAAAAAAATGTTTTGTACTTTTACAAAGAAAATCATTGGAAACCCAGTTGCCAAAGAAAATCCTTGTAAAACGACTATGGTTGTCCTTGTAAAATAAATACAAAGCATATGTTTGTAAAATTACAAGGAATAACCTTGTGATTGTACTTTCAATAAGGAAAAAAAATTAAATACTCACTGTACTTCATAAATAACACTGAACTTATTTATCAAATAACTTTTGAATAAAAGACGCTTACATGCAATTATTTTGAAAATTAAAAAAAAATTGGATGTGGTAAGCGTCGAACCATTCCTCCTATTCGTAGATCATACGCGTCTTACCTCTAGACCAGAGTGACTTCTGTACTGTTGGTGTATGTATCAATTAAAGTGAATGGACCGATTGTTTTGACAAGCGGAAATGTATTTGGAAGTTTGTATCATCATTCTCATTAAAATAATGATTTATTTCTCTAATCCTACGAGGTAGATACACAGGAATAAAGTCTTCATCGTCTGTATTGTCTTCAAATACCAAATTATAAAGTGCTCGCGCCATTTTATTATGAACTTAAGCGAGATTAGTGACGTTACCCGGCCAAAATCGAGCAGTTAAATTTAATCTCGCTTAAGACGAGAAAATCGAGTTTAACTGCTTGGTGAAACCCAAAACATGTATAATCGAGATTAAGTACCGACTAATCTAGATTAAATCACTTAAACTTGGTTGGTGAAACCGGACATAAAACATCCACAAAACAAGTTTATACAAGTAGGTATCACACTGTGTAATCCAGTACAGTTTGACACTGCACAGTATTCCAGTTGGGATAAATGTGCGGAAATCCCTCAAGTATCTTACATTATACTGTAAAGCATGTTTCAGATATGGAGACTTTTCACGTTCACTGCCCGTAAACAGAAGACAGTCGCTGTAGTAGATGCCTCTCTTCGTGCAAACGAATACTGCACATCTGGTAACTGGAAATATAACAGTTTCGTCTGATCGGATGTAATAAGATTGCCAGTCCGAATATACAACGAGGAAATAATGAATTTGAGAGCGAACATAAATTTAAGTTGCGAAGGTCACGTGCCCCTGTTCGTGATTTACCAATTAACAATATGTAAACTGATTAACACTTACTACTACACTGTGGTTACTATACATTTGATAACGCTCACATGTACAGTTATTCTGCCATTTAACTGTGAGAAATAACGTGTGGACAGCAGCCATATAAGTGAGCGTAATAATAGCATATGTTGTTAAATACTCCAACAAGCTTATACTTATTAAGTATGTAAGATAAGAAGGTCAGGATCCGTTCACAAAATACAAAATTATCAATTACGAATCATAAAACCATACTTAACCAACGATGATATCATAGGTGGCAACTGAAATGGTCGATCTGTTAGCTATAAACCCGCCAAATAAGTAATTTAACACTACATTATTTACGAGTAACATTATATAAGGGCACTTTGTACAGCAATATATTTGTATCAGATTTTTTTGTCTCTTGTTTGAGACATAAATTGTGACTACATGTAGTAGATTTTCGAAGAGCGTGCACTGTTTAACACCGCACTTTACTGCAGTTCCCCAACGAGCAGCCAGCTGTGGATATCGTCAGGTGCAGAGCCAACTTCAACAATAGCTGCCAACCTCAAGGATTCAGAAATAGTACAATTTTCAAAATTAGTAAAATTGTGCGCAAACGAGTCGCGGCACTTCACGTGTTAAGTATATATATATATATATATATATATATATATATATATATATATATATATATATATATGCCATGAAACTAAAACACTTTGGCTATTTTTTAAATAAAATACTACACTGTTAACATGACACTATGTTGTATGCAAAATACATTTAGAATATACTGAACAATTAATAAAATTAACTAAAATTTTTACTACTATTCATTATGTTGTGTTCATGGCTAAAATTACATAGCCTCCCTACGGCTATTATAAAGAAAACAAACTAAACAGTGATAGGCCTATTACTGAACGTATTTTACAGTATATTTAATTTGTTGTACCATCATAAATACTGCTCATAATTTTAATATTCATACAAATCTAAACAAACCTAGTAGGCCTGTAGGTAGTTTTGGTTTCTGCAAAGTTTAGAAAGTTTGCCGATTTTAATACACCAAAAGATAGGCCCCTACTTTACGATTTCTGGTAACAGAGCTTTTAAATTCTCTTGCACAGTTCCATAAATGCACGAAAAATTCTTACAGGGTACAAATTAGGCAATTAAATCACACTTGGCACACGTAACCACAACTCGCCGACACTTCAAATACTGTGGATTTGAGAATTAAATCGTACATCGTTGAACGTGCAGATGTGAGAGTATTTAATCTCTTATACAATATTAATACCACGTACCGGTACTTTAAATTTGTGAACAGATTTTAACATCCGCACGGTTTGGCAACTATATAAAATTGTAATTATAAAACCTGCAAAGTTGTATTTCCCAGATATGAAAGTTGCAATTTTCCTACGTTTTACGACTATTAAATATGCGACTTCGATATAAGTACCGGCACTAAAATACCCCACCACAATAACCAAATGAAACATTTAAGCTTGGCTAAAACCATGTTTACAAACACTACGCAACTACGACGTGTGCTTAAATATTTGCTGGAAAAATAAGAATAAATCGACAGTTTCTTTCAGTTCACAAGATTTGATGCAGGTTTTGAGCAATTACAACACAGAAACGGTAAACTGAAAAGCCACTTCATATTAAAAACAGTCTCGTGACTTTTCTTTTCACGAGTCACGACGGCCATTTAGCCAGGAAGACAACAATCGATCGTTTATGGTCGGCAAAGTTCGGGTTACGTTCGTACGATGCGTGAATAATACGGTACTCTGTAGTGAATTATATAGTACAATAGCTATAAATGAAGCACGTTAGTTCCCGAAAATATGGTGTTACAGTTTTCTTTATTGTATACGACACTGTAAGGCAGATCTACCTACCTCATGTTCGGTACCGAAAGTATGGGATATCAGTACCAAATTTCTTAATACGAATTAACCAAACGGGGGAAAAAATTGGAAAGTTTGAAAATCGTATAATAATTCACATGAATCGTACAACCGTACAATAGGGCACAAAATCGTACATTTTACGGGAAAATCGTAAGAGTTGGCAGCTATTGAACTAGCAGTGATGACGAAGTCGATACGTCTGCATTGTGACTCTTTCAAGTTCTTCATCCTTCAAATCTGCTATTGTCAACAACAGTTGTGCAGATTTAGACCTCCACCAGCCAACATCATCCTGTACAGGCACTTCTCCTACTACTGCCAGTTAGGCAAGTTTTGTGTCAGAAGCCTGCACAACTAGGTTGGGATTGTCCTAGAGGAAAGTTGTGCTACGAAGAGTTTGCCAACCTCCTAGTGCCCGCCTTCTTTGTCCACTGAGCTCAGACCCAGATGACTAGGATGTACTGCCGACAGCACACTTCCTGACACTATAGAGCCTATGACAGCACTCCCCGAGCGTGACTTGTCATAAGTGCCTCTCAGGAGCCTAGAACACTGGCAGCTAGTGGTACGACTGTATAAGGGCTTCTGGAAGTTGGCACCATGACTACCTGCATACCCTGCAACAGTGTCAGAAGTTGAACCAAGATGCGTGTTGCCTCCAGAGACGCTCGTAGCATCGTGGTTGTAGTCTGCATCGCCATCCCAGAGTTGACAGTGTGACTAGTGTCGCCACTGTGCACACCTCCTGCGGACCATTGAAGAGACTATGTGTTAACCTATGTCCTATTTCTTTAATGAGGTCTGAATGTATGGTGTTGGTTGAGTGACACATTATAATTTTAAATTAACACCACTGCATATATGGATTTACACACAGAAGTTGGTAGTGTGTAAAACTGTTGTCTTAGTAAATAATCAGAATGGTTATTATGTAAAAAAAACGGCGTCGAAAGTAAGCTACAAACATCACATATATATAGTTCAAAGTCACCTCAGTGCAGCTTTATGTACTCAAATGATCTAAATCCTGGTTTCAACTTCTATTTAATTGAACCTCTTACTGTTTCGTTCTGGAATGCCTAATTTTCTTGTACACACTACCATTATATGTGTTGGTGTCCAGAATTATATTGTGGTCACAACGGTAAATCCTTACTTTAAGCAAGTGATAAAATGACCAATAAAAGCAAACATAAAAAGCTTTCCAAAGTCTTCAGTGACCTAACCCAGGTGTAAGCAAACGCCGACGTACAACATTGAACACGCAACTTTGTGTTCCTGTTCTTTTGTACTCCCTTACTCTCTCTCTCTCTCTCTCTCTCTCTCTCTCTCTCTCTCTCTCTCTCTCTCTCTCTCTCTCTCTCTAAAAAAAGTCTTAAATTACTAAAGAGCGTTTCTGTAATGTAGGAGTGATGCAGCTTCAAGAGTACAAGTACACACACCTGACTCTACCTCGCACTTAAATACTGTAAGTTACGACCAACCACTCGTTAAACATATGAAATATTTGCTGTGAACAGAACAGTTCTTTGTATATACGCCATTGCAGGCGAATGTCCACAAAATTGTTATAATTTCAATACGAACCCATGCAGGAAGCGTTCGACTGTGGCTATGTATATACGGACATTTTTCAAATCTAAAATGTTCTCATTTCACAAACGAATTCATTAATTTGTTCATTTACTTATTTTCTTCCTAGGCAGTATTAACTGCGGCATAAACGTTATCGTACTCTGTAAACCAACTTGTGTATACAAACACCACAGGCAAAACAGACAGAAACACCACTACTTATTCGAGATATTTCTGCCCGATATCTATTCTGTATTCGAATACCACCGAGTATTTAGGCAATGATACAAACATAAATAAATCATAACTATGTTAAGCTGATTAACTTAAACTTGCTACATGATAGTGTCTAAACGTTTGCGCTTGCTCAGCAAGTAATGTGGGTTTTCGACTGACATATGATACAGACAGGCCTATGTCCGCCATTATAAAGTGTTAATGTAAACAAGGACATAAAATGTTATATTTGTTCACCTTTGAGGCGCTAGACGGGGTGAGGTGGGTAAACAAACATAGGAACACCTGGTGTGTAATATGTTTGTAGAAGCATGAGCCAAGCGAGCCCTGGCTAGTGAACGTACATACTGTATATAAACAATGTGGTCTGATTGACAGCTACGACCTCTAGGTGTGTGTACAGTTACTCACTCTCTACACACCCACACTGCTTCCAAAGTCTAGACAGCGCGCGGGGTAGCTGACCTGACTTACCTTTCAGCAAGGTTTATTTTTTTTTACCTGTGATGGGCAGTATAAAATAAAGGAATTAATTGTAAAATACTAGCACTGTTAAAATATTCGTAGGTTTGATTAAGACACTTGTCGTACTGGTGCACCAGCTTTCCAATATCCTCTGCAAAGAAAGTTGTCACCTGCCTAAAGAACCACGCTGTCTCAATGTTCCGCGGTTCGTCGTTACTGTTGAAGCATCGTCTTCCCAGTCACTTTGTTCAAACCGGGTAGGTGGAAGCCACATGGTGCTGAATCTGGGCTGTACAGAGTGTGATCATAAAACTTCCCGTAGGAAACTTGCAGGTAGTTGTAAGGATACTGCAGCACTATGTGGTCAGGTATTGTCACGATGAAAGAGAACACACGAGATGTCAGCATTCCCCTCTGTTGCGGATCGCTTGTTGTGGCCTTGATAATGTCGCGCAGTAAGCAGCAGCATTGTTGGTTGTTCCCGGCTCCACACATTGTAGCCATACATGTCTTGGTGCTGAATGCACGTTTCAACTTTCTCGGTTTGTTCAAGACTGGGCGCATCCTTTGTTATAACTGATGTTACGTTTCTTCGCCGTCAAAATTAGTCCATGTTTTATCTTCTGTCACAATGCTATTCAAAAACTGTTCTTCGTTATCTGCGAACCGAAGCATAAATGACAATGCTATACCATTTAACGCTCACAATGTTTGAGGGTGTTCGGTTGAAAGGTATCATGCGTTTTACAATTCATTCTCTATTTTTCAACATATCTGAGATTGAATAATTCTCGTATTTTAACTTTACCTACAGATGGCGATTTATCGCGGGAAAAGTTAACTACTTGCTTGGGTTCAAAGTGTTTTATTTTTTTCATAATGTTGATGCGAGGTGCAATATAACTTAAGGGGGATGGAGCGCCAGGTGAATTTTCACAATTTTCGGCATAACTTTTTCCCCTCGCTTATCATAGAAAATCAAGGCTCGACAATCCGTACATTACACTTTTGTACACTTTGCTACTTTGTCACATAGTCACAGACTTTCTTAATTTTGAAGCACTGATGGCCGATAGGAAGGATGTCTCTCTTTTCCTATCTGGCATCACTGCTCCAAAATAAGACAGTCTGTGACTATGTAGTAATGTAATAAGTTGTACAAAATGATCCTTTCCAGTTTGTCAAACCTTGATTATCTATAATAAGGGAGGGGAAATAGTTATGTCGAAAATTGTGAAAATGCACTGATTTGGCGCTCCATCCCCCTTAACGTCTGTTATTCGTCTGTAAACAGGTAAACCGTGACACATAAAAGTCGCCCAGTTATACAATACGCCGGATGCTACAGTAACTTGGTGAATGCGCAGAGAAATATTTGGCAGTTTTCACGACCTCTAACTATACTTCTTCCTTCAGGTATCTTAGTCTGCTTGTCTGACTTCATAACTGAAACATAAACGTAAGCGTAGGACGTATGTCTACATATAAGAACTGGCTTCATGTTTTCGAATCTATTAATTCCTAACTGATCAATACAGGCTGTGCTCGAGAGATGCGGACATTGTTCGTAAAAGAATTGGTTTATACAGGATGCCTACAAACGGCCTACCACAGGTACATAACGTCAAAATGTTGTTCGACAGTATTTCAAATGAAAATGTAGCAACGCAACGACATTCCAGTTAACTATTTTAAACAATATTTACAGTAGCGAAACACAGTTCTTCAATTTAAAATATCTTACTGTATCTTTGTATCGATCTGAGGAAGCTATTTGTTGTAGGTTACACAATCACAGCGGGTATTTGTATCACGTAGCAACTGTCCTATCTCTCGCACAAGAATTGAAATACTTGATATCCAGAAATAGTCGTTCAATAAGCACACCATGAATCCTGGAATAAATTGGCGATGAAAATATTCGTGGCAAAATGCTGTAGGACCACATTTTACACGCACGATGTGGCAACACTGCACGAAGACTGGGTATTATTGTATTCTACCGGCAAATCACAGACGTGTGGTGGCCCAGTAGCCATGTTCTGATTGGCCCATTCAAATATGCGACGCCTCTGCACAAAGAACACTGCCAATAACCACGAAGCACAGCTCCTGATATGCATGTGACACTAAGAGATGCTACAATAATTTCACGTAAACTACCGGCACATACTCGTGTGGTGTTATACATATTTATAATCAGAATAAAGTCATTCCTTCAATTAGTAGGAACAAAAGTACTTGATAATTACTGATCCAGATACTTTGCGGAATCGTTGGCCTTAAAGCTATATTCAGTGCCTGAGTTGATTATGAAGTTTTGGAACACATCCGCGTGGCTACGTTTATTACGTCACTGTTGAGACTTTCTATGTCACACATTCATGGTTGCGTATATTTACAGGGCGAAGAGAGAAATGTATCGTGGTATTGTCTGCATACGCAAACAAGTGAGCCTACATGCAGGGACATCGTTGTGCAGCGAGCAACTATTGAAGATGAAGGGATGTCAGCCCACTGATATTTTTGTGGAAAATTCTGTATCATATTCATATATTAGCCTGTATATTAGGTTCGGTTATGTCCAGTTAGTTAAAAATAATGCAGCCTAAATAGACACGCATTAAGCCACATTAAAGAGATTTTCAATAATGTGTTCGTATTTATTTGTATCTTAAAGATAATGACAGACGTCATACAAATTATGAATTCATATTTGTACGAAACTATCTGGACTCCGTTTAACAGCTCGAAAAATGTAGATTCGTACGTTGTTTGAAGCAATTGTAGTCACTGTATATCAGTGCTCTGCGGTTCTACTGCTTACAAGGAATCTTCTTCTTTGTGGTCCATTTGACACTTCCATGGTTGATCAGGCCACTGAGTAAGAATTCAAAAATATCTGCGCATATGCATAATAGGAAAGGTCATTTGAGTATTTTTATAGTAATATCTCTGACACTTTACAGGGCGCAGTTACGCGGACTTGCAACTAGTCCCGAAAGTGTTTTCACAGAATGCAAGACGAACTTGTTTCGTCTGTAGTAACTCTCTACTTTGCTTTTTTCAAAAGACACGTCTACGTGCCTATGTTATTTTTCTCTACTCTACTGTGCACTTATTGATTCGTTATATTCGCTGGTAAAATGATGGGAAAAGGCGGAAAAGTAGAACAAACATAACAAGAAATCGTAAATCACAGTAATGAATATAAATATAATATTGATATTTTTGAATATTATTTATAAATATCATCGAAATTTCTAATTTATTACTATACTGATTAAAATACATATTTATGCGAGAAATGTTTTTGTATTCATGTAAGTTATATTCGTTTTGGACGAATTGTTTACTACACGACTACATTTGTGCTAGTTTCACAGTGCGTAACGATCGGTGCGCAATATTATACTTGCATTAATGAAATGTTAATTATTCTTTCCTTATTTTTAATGCGAACATTGTTTTATATAGAGTACATACGAATATTTATTTTCTCCGTTACGTTAATAAATACAAAATAATTACTTAAGTTTATACACAACACCTGTATTGGTTTCATAATGAACATATTTGCTGCTATTTATTGATGTATACGTTCATTTGTCGTGCAATGATTATTTTCTAATAATGCATAAATTCTGATAAGGAAATAAACATGATACTGTAAAACTTAATTTTATATATTAACTGTTGGATGACCTCAGTGGTAGAAGTCGTTAAGGCTTGTTTCGGACAACGAAGTTTCCAATTTGCGTTCTATTGATGATCTATATGTATGTGCACAGCTACTGAGGTAAATATTTCAATCACTTAGTCATATTATTAAAATTTTGTTTCACTTATACAAATATCACAAACAAAGTTATTATAACGATTTTTATATGTTTGTTGCAATGGGAGTTTACAATTGGAATTTATTGGTTTGTTGACAGCTACTGAGGTAAATATTTCAATCACTTAGTCATATTATTAAAATTTTGTTTCACTTATACAAATATCACAAACAAAGTTATTATAACGATTTTTATATGTTTGTTGCAATGGGAGTTTACAATTGGAATTTATTGGTTTGTTGACGTACGCCATTGTTGCTCATGTTTTGTTGACCAAACATGTATTGAAAATAACTGACGAAGTTCCTCTGGGATTGTTTTGCTTACGTTTTCTGTTCCTTTTGTGAATTTCGTTTGTATTTTTCACTTTGTTTTCCAATACATGTTTGGTCAACAAAACATGAGCAATTGCGTACGTCCACAAACCAATAAATTCCAAAATAATTGTAAGTGTTTATTTGCCTACCAGTTCTAGTAAACACATTATGAAATCCTGAAGTCTTGTAACCCTTGCATGTGCTATAAATTATTATTACATTTTAGTTAGGCCTATATATTTAAGAAATCGCGAAATGCATTACAGTTTATATGTTAAGGCCATGCTCTCGTGTGTCTACTTGTGTACCTAGCTATGTTAATTTTTTACGAGAGCAGATACAAAAACATTTGTCTGACAGTGCTGTTAAAAATCGTCTTCTCCATGTTAGCTAACTTTTTCAAGGCGGTAAATGCCAATTTTTAAGCTAATTATGTAATTAGAAAGTTCTAGTTAGTTGACTTTTTAGTTGAAACCCTATAATTACTTGTTTACAAAAAATATCACAGCGAAAATCATTTTAAAAAACTGCCAAAAAGATTTTTTTTATATCTGCTCTCGATTAAACTCACACAAATAATTCGCGAAAACAGCGGACACAAATCACCATCCACTTTCCTCAGAAATCCCTTCTTGAAAAAAGTGCTGGCGTACACATGTAAAATGGAATTTGTTTAATTTTTTTAAAAATAATATTCATATTGCAATAGTTTTTTGATATGTCTATACAAATTCAAGCCAGACCTCAACTGGCACCTCCATTTGGAAAACAAAAGCACAATCGGATGATAATGATCGCTCAAAATGATTAAACAGTTTTTTTAATATGAAGTTGCACTGAAGGATAATAATGGAACTGACAGAATACCGCGACATGACTGTCGATTACGTGATCAAACTCCGGTCGATACATAGATTGAAAACTTGGGTTGGTAGTGTGCAGACAAAAACTGTGCATGCAATGAAACTGAAAACTGTGAGAAACTGTCTTCCATTGCTCCACACCAGGTTTGATAACTTCAGCACCGCTGTCTCTACTATGGAAGCATTTTCAATATTAATGGGTGATTCAGGAGTTGTAGCTCATCTGAATACTCTGCTACTACAATTTCGTTCACACTGTTTTGCTGTTGATGCATGTGAGCGAGACAGTTACTTTTCAAGGTATTGATATTAAACGTCAAGCAATTATCGTATGCATAAATCACTTCATACAGGCTTCTGTACACACATATATTCTAAAGATGTTATTTTATCAAGACCTTACAGCTGTTCGGGGGGTCAAGTCTAATCTTGGCCACCATGTCTTGTGACGTAAAAAAAACCACCGACTGCCTTGGCTATATTACGTAAGAATCCCTTATATGGTAGCAACAATATTAAAATTTTCAGCAATTTATTTTTTTTATTATTATTTTTTTTTTTTGAATACGTTTGTCAATCTCGACACATGTCGTTCCAGTGTGATTTTTTTTTAAGTTTCATTATGTTCATTGGTCTTCGCAGTGGATAAGAACGAAAACCGTTCAAATTTGAAATTTGAAATGCCACTATGGGGAAATGTGTGAGCTTTTTTTTATGTAAAAGGAAGCTGCACTTGCAAGAAACGTCTACAAAACTAACATTATTTCATACAAATATCAAATAACGGTTTTCCAATCTTGGTCGCCAATCAAACGAATGTTACCTAATCTTCAAATCGCTTGAGTTATCAACAATTGCTATTCTGTATCTTACAACGTTACATTTGATTGTAACTATTGTAGTGTTTATAAGCAGAGTCGGCCTATCTGTGGGTAAATAGGCATAATTCAATTTGTTACGAACTTTTAGAGCCTAGAATTTCCCGAACGAACTAAATGCTCTCAAAATTAAATTAAATATTTTTTACAAAGCAACGTTGTTCGACTGAATTGGGGTTTCATTTTGAAACTTTCAACTTTAGATGTTATTTATAAGGAATAATAACTTAATCAGGCAATGGACGTTTTCAGAACGATTTGCAAAATTACGAAGTTATTTATCTTTTTACATTAATTTACCACAAAAGAAGTTGTTAACAATTTTATAGACGATACTTTTTTTTATTAAAGCTTAAATCCGCGCCCGTCAAAAAATTGAATATCATACTTTTATACAATCGACGACAAAATTGTTTATATAATAGTTCCGTATATTTAAAAAAAATTTCATTCGTTTATTTTGCATGATCCGTGGTGATACGTCTGGTCAATATAGAGATAATTTTCCAGCATAGTAACAATTATATTCTAAAAGTCACTGAACTATGGCTATATTTCAAACCCACTGAAACCGTTTCTTCTAATATTTTTATAATTATTGCGAAGTAAGAAAGAACTTTGAGAAATTACATAAATAGTAAAATGCATTTACCTCACACGTGTACCTGCAACCTGAGCAATATGTAAATGCTAATAAAGTTAATATGTATTGCCTTCAGTTAGGTATGTTGTTGCTTACGTTTCAATAGGATTATTTTACGTTTTTTTTATTAAAAACATCTACAATAAATTTTTGACTAGTTATATTTCATACCCACAAAGGCCAAGATAATAACAACAGATGGTTTTTGTTAATTTTCCATAAAGTTTACTGTAAACATAATTTTAAAACGTCTCAGATGCCCAAGATAACGTCATTTACGTATGTAAGCTTTTACTCTCACGCTGTCGATATGCACCTATAAGTAACTAAACATTTTTGTTAAATGGGTCACATTGAAGTTCGCAAAAAAAATTTCGGCAACGGACAACCGTTACAGATTACGTATTAAGCTTAATTTTCTTGCAGAAATATTTCGTTACAACGTAATTATAGCACAAAAGAAGCAAGTTTTTCCTTATTTGCTAAATCAGTAATAATTATATTAGGTTTTTCTGTATCAGCCCGATATACACACGAAATCGCAATCTCTGTTTTATTGAAAAAACATCACTAACAGTTTAAGTTTAGAGTTAAAATTAGAATATACGAACAGTTTCAAAGATTGCTGTCAAATCGATATTATTCACGTTCAAGCTTCAGATATTTGCTAAGAAGTAGTTATTGACAAAACTGGGTACACTGTTGACGATACAACCTTAAAAATCCTTAATAGCGTTCTATCGAGAAAAAAAAAATACCACGACTTACTTTGTGACCTTTTTTTTTTTTTCTTTTCAATGAAAAATATCTTGGTTTGATATCTGGCACGGAATTTTCAATATTAATATTGTGCATCACAGCGGCTTTTCGATTTTTTGTTTTTATTTCTCGTGCATTCTCATGGTGCTTCACATCCACGTAACGATAATTCTCACTAACTCTCAAGACCAAAGCTGTGAGAACCGCCCAAATTTCTTCACTTGATATGGTCACGATCGAACGGCATTAAAATGCGATCTCGAGTACTTGGAAGAAAAGGGTGCAATAAATATTAGTTTCAAGCAATACTTTGGTAGCAGAAATGTTTTGTCATTCGAGTACTTGGAAGCACTGACCGCTCAAACAGCCCGGAATGCCAGATTAGTGGACGAGCGAATAGCATAATTCGCCCGTTCACTTATGTCTCTCTAATTGTGCCTGTGTTATCACGCGGCATCAACAATAAATAAATATAGGCCTATATATACATATAAACAAACATATTTAATAACGGTATTTTGTACGCATCGTATTCGTTTATGCACTGAATAGTTTGCGTTATCTTACAAAGTTGTCAAAAGTTAGTTCAGAAAAAAATAATTGAAGCACTTTACGAGATTGACTCGGTCTGGGAAGAGGTAGATCTACAAAAATGCAATGAATCAAGAGTTTTATTAAAGGACAATTAATAAAATCGTTATTGCGTTTGAAGATTATAATTTAAATACTGTTGTATATATGTTACGTTCAATAATACCTCACAATAGACATTTTAGGACTTTAAAAAGTTATATCTTTAAATATTTTGCTAACAGGTATCTTTATGTATATAAGAAAACCCTGAATAACTGATAAGTCAGTCAGTCATACCGCAAACTGCAGCCCAAACTGCTGGACTTAGAAATGTGAAATTTTTGTGTGGGTTTCCTTTAGGTCATTGACGAGTACTAAGAAGGGTTTTTTTTTCGAAATTCGTCCCCTAAGAGGGTGAAAAGTGGGGAAATATGTTTCATAAGATTCGTCTACATAGCTCGAACCCGACGGCTTATCGTCGTAACTTTAACTTCAAAGGGTCAATCACAAAAACAGCATAACAGCCAATTTAAGTTTTTTTTTACATTCAACCTTTAAGGGGGCGAAAAGAGCTTACACGTGTTTTTTATGAATTATCGATATATACCGAAACCTTCGGGATACATAGTTGCTTTTTACTTTAAAACGATGCTGATGTGAATACCCAAAAACAAATTTTTCGGTTTTTTGAGATTCGACTCCCAAAGAGTAAAAAGAAGGGACATGTGTTTTTTATTAATCGTCTATTCAGCTCGAATCCAATGGGATATCGGGGTAAGTTTTACTTCAATTTGTTTCATATACATATGACTAACACATGACTCCAATACGTTCCGAAATTTCATAATTAAGGGGGCGAAAATACGTGAAATATGTTTTCGATTATTTCTCCATTTCTATCTAACCGATCGATATATCGAAATTCACTTAGATTTAGATTGATGCTTACGTATATATCGAAAATACAATTTAAATGTATTTTCCGAAATTATCTCTAAAGAGGTAAAAAACAGTAGAATGTTTTATTTTCGATTCACAATGTGTATACATCGACATCATTGCTTTTTATACAGCGACATGATTTTTGTTTAAGGTTGCTGCTTACGCGAACACCTGAAAATAAATTGTAGGAATTTTCGAAAATCTCCACAGAAGTAGGTGAAAAGTGGTGAAAAGAGATGAAATGTGTTTTTAATTATTCGTCGATATACCTTGAACCCAACAGGTACTGTCGTGTTTTTCACGCCCAAGAGACACCAGTTAAGTAGTTTAAAATTTTACTCAAGGGTTTTTCGAAATTAACTCTCTTAGGAACTGAAGAGACGTAGAATGTGTTTTAGATAAATCTTAGATATATAGGCTATCGAACTCATCGAGATATTCACTATATTTTCGCTCCAGGTTGATGATTAGGTAGTGATGAATGATCGATTATGCTTCGACGGAACGGACTGTCGTCATGATTTTTAACTCACATGGATAATTATACTAAATATTTAAGATGTGGCACTAATATTTTTCGAAATTTGACACCTAAAGGGAAGGAAAAATTAAATTTGTTTTATATAAGCCGGTGATACTTATTTTAACCAGTAGAGATATTGAAGTGTTCGCAATAGAATGATGATTACGTTAAGCACCTAAAAATAATACAAGTTTTTAATTTATAAAATATCATAATTATTGAGAAGAAAACGTAGTTTATAAACTTTCAAGGCAGACGATCCGAAAAGCAAGTACGACCAGAGAGAAACAAGTAATACGCGAGTTTCATTCTATAGTTCTATCGACACGTGTTGTTGTTCAACATCTATGCGCCCAGGAAATAAGTATTTTTTAAAAGTAGTTTTATGAATAACATGAAAGTTATGTGGTGCAGTTGTTTGTTGCTACACTGAAAAAAGAGTATAGTTGCAGGTACAATACTTGTGTTAAAATAAGGACAACAGAACAGTCTGGTTGTCGGTACTACTCTGAACAGTTCCTTAACAATCTGCTCTGTAGAATAAACAAAGGCCCTAGTTGCTTTTACAAACCATATTGTAACTTCTATAGAACAGATTGTTGAAGGAACTGTCCAGAGTAGTACCCACAACCAAACTGTTCTGTTGTCCCTATTTTAACACTAGTATGGTACCTACAACTATACTCTTTTTTTCAGTGTAGGGGAAAATTAGTTTTAATACCACGTAATCTACGTATTTAATATGATTACCCTTTTACATTTAAGAGTCTGTAACTACCCCACAACGTCAACATTACCGTGACTGTAAATAAGGCCCAGGCGAAGTCGCTGTTCGTAGCAGGGACTAACTTTTCTCGCGTTAGAAACTCACTGCGAACAACCAAAAGACTTGATTGTTCGTTTGGGAGTTTATAATGTAAAGGTCCCATATTACGACTAGTTACTTTCAGTATCAAGGAAATAAGCTAATATAGTATCCTAGAACATCTCTATGGCACCCTAAGCGCTTACTTTACCGCGAGTGATATTCTATTCAATTTTATTAATGTATATATATATATATATATATATATATATATATATATATATATATATAAAAGGAAGTGCCCCACTCACTGACTGACTGATTCATTCATTCATCATCAACGCCCAGTCCAAACCACTGGACCTAGAAACGTGACATTTTAAGGGAAGTTTCCCCTTGTGGCGTAGGCGCGCACTAAGAAAGGAAATTTTGAAATTCGGCTATTAAGGTGGTGAAACGGGGTGAAATGTATTTTTTGCAAATCTTTGATATTTCTCGAACCCGACGGGCTATCGTCGTCTTATTCACTTCGTTAGGTCGCAAATACA
>PNEQ01084344.1:0-25747 GCA_003012365.1 Medauroidea extradentata | reverse complement strand
TACCAACAGGCCATCACAGGACAGTGCCTTCTGCAGGATGCTAATACACTGTCACCGTCATTCACCTTATCACCTTACCAACAGGCCATCACAGGACAGTGCCTTCTGCAGGATGCTAATACACTGTCACCATCATTCACCTTATCACCTTACCAACAGGCCATCACAGGACAGTGCCTTCTGCAGGATGCTTATACACTGTCACCATCATTCACCTTATCACCTTACCAACAGGCCATCACAGGACAGTGCCTTCTGCAGGATGCTTATACACTGTCACCATCATTCACCTTATCACCCTACCAACAGGCCATTACAGGACAGTGCCTTCTGCAGGACGCTAATACACTGTCACCATCATTCACCTTATCAGCTCACGACCAGGTCATTACGGGACAGTGCCTTCTGAAGGACGCTAATACACTGCCATCACCATTCACCTTATCACCTCACTGACAGGCCATCATGGGACTGTGATTCATTACGGCATCACAATCCCTATTTTCTATCTTATATTTTGTTAAGAGTCTCGTGTTAGTCCGAGCCATCTGACTAGCTGGTGCCCATTATCATAGTTTTCCGTTTACCTAGGAACTTCTACACAACCAGTCGTTCCCGTGATCCCCACCCACATCATAAAATTGTTAATTCAACAGAAAATTATTTTACCGCAAAATATAATTAGAAACCACTTTTTTATATCATTAAAACTGAAATTTCCCTGACAGTTTCTAGTTACGCTTTTACCTTAAAAAAAGGCGAGTGATCAAGTCCCACGTATTTACGCTTGTATACTGTCTCTGCTCCATACCCACATCATTGGCGCCTTTCATCACGTTTAAATACCATAGCTGTTATAAAAACTGTGTAGTGTGTAAGTGTAGTTGTAAGAGATTTAACAATAATAGTTTTCAGTCTTTATCGTTCAAGGGCAGTTTTCTGCCAATAACTATCTGCCGAATTGTTACGAAAGTCATTTAATTATAGCTCTGTTATAGCTAAGTTGCAATATTTATTATGGAATTTTTTTCTCACAGAATATTTTAATCACAAAAATATTACACTTATTAACAGCAATGTATTAATATTTTAATTCGAAATCTCCTTAAATAGCACTATTTTGCACCTTAAAATTACATTTTCCCCGGGGTAGCACCCCTAGACCCCCTGATTTTGCCTTGGGGTATGGGTATTAAAACTTTCCAAGACATTGATTAGTGTTGCACACTGAGCTGACTGGAGGCACCCACCACCACTAAAAAAAAAAAAAAAAAAAAAAAAAAAAAAAAAAAAAAAAAAAAAAAAAAAAAAAAAAAAAAAAAAAAAAAAAAAAAAAAAAAAAAAAAAAAAAAAAAAAAAAAAAAAAAAAAAAGATGCTAAGATCAAAATTAATGATCAAAATGAGTGTATTTAATTTTAAGCTATACTTTTATCCTCAAAATAGCAGCGGAAAGATGTTTGGGTACCTTGTGAGGAATGCAGAGTGGCATTTTGTTATTGATGAGAGAGATTGAATAACTTACTTCGTCAAAAGTAAGGAGATATACGGCATCGTAATCTAAATAAAACATTTTCTTACAGTTATAAAAACACTATAAGTTACAACATTCTTTGGTATTTGAAAAAATAGTAAATTAAGGATTATTACTTTCAGATAAATAAGAAATGTGTAGCAGGAATTTGTGGTGTCCTATAGTTAGATTTTCAGACAGCATATTTAAAAAAAATTTGTACAATAATTAAGAACAGTTTTTTTGTGGTTATATAAATTTCAGCTAATAGGCAGTGGCTCGTGACATACGATTTATTATAAATGGTATAATTTCAATAAGTCTGTTGGTTTTCGTTGGGTTATTGTTCCTGAGACATGAATCTTAGGAGTGAGTGAAGAGACGTTGGTCAGCACATAACAGCTAGGTCTTCAGCAATAGTGATGGCTGACATGATGATGCGATTATGCCGCAGTACCGGAATTAATGGGGCGGGGAGCCGGAAGATCACCGAGAAAATCCGTCGACCAGCAAGACCAAATTTTATTGCCAAATTTATCAGGCCACGCCTAAATTTCGAGGGGGCTGCTTGGCTGTATTTTCCGATGCGGTTTTTAAGAACTCCGTAGTTTCTAGATTACAAAATGTTTTGTGCAACCTTGTTTGTAATTCTTTAAAATTAAGGTAAGTGTTTCAAAAGCTAACACAATTATAAAGACTTGTAGAAGCAGAATCTTAAAAATGTTCTCCATTGTCTTTATATCAGCTCGAAGGTTTTCACTTTTAAATCGTAATTTATAGTAAAAAGCATTACCATATCTTAATTTAGTAGGCTATACATTTTTTTGCTGTTAGTAAACTCCTGAAATAGCACCATTTTGCACCAACAAATCCTAATTTTCTCAAGGCAGAACTCCAGGGCTCCCCGTTTTTTATTTGGAGCGTGGGTTTCCGTACATCTTGAATCCCGTCCCCCTCCCCAACGCCCCAGGACCCATGGTTGTATACACTTCTTAACACCCGCCACTGCAAGTTGCCAAGCAAATACACGGCAAGCGCTCTGGTAATGTAACTGCGTGAACGAAAATGTCTCATCATAGAAATAGTAATCAGATCTTGCAACTTACCTGGAGTTCAAACACAACCTACAAACTTACAATGTACGAAATGACACGGGCCGTTAGATGTTGAACATTATATCACAGATTATACCGTAAATAATTATTGAATAATGTCCAATGTTGGATAACGTTACTTCTAACACGTTATTTATCATTAATGACATTTTACTTGAAATGAATGTTTTAACAAACTTAAAATATAATATATTTTTTTGTCCATTTGTTTGTTTGGGAAAAAATTTACATTTATATTGCTGTTAAGAAAACACAACTAATGCCCTGTTGCAATGACAGTTGCTGCCTGGCAAGAACTGTTTGAGGAAACTTTGCTATGGTTTATTTTGTGTCCTCGTACCTTTTGTGGTTTTATACTCACTTGGAAACAACAATGAATTATAATGTTTCAAGGTTTTTCTGTATACGCGACTTGAATAAAATATAAATATCGAATATTCGAAATTCACGTCGCATCCGCGTTTATCGACGAACTGGCGTCATAAAAGTCTCTATGCTTGTGGGCGGAAAAATTACTCACTTCCCGCCTTTTGCGTCGCGGCTGTCGACGAACAAAGCAGAATATCGCAACACAAAATACTGCGTTGATGTAGCATATATTTGCCCTGGACACCTTCAGGTAAGGTGTCAAAGTTCTATCTGGACTTCCAAGTGCCGCCTGGTTAAGGGTATGTTTGTGTGTGAGAGGCGAAAATCAATGAGGCGTCAAGAGCGGAGCCAGCCGGCACATGTATTGTTAATTCGCCTCTACGGACAAAGTCGTAAACCTACGCGCAGTATTCCCGCCGTAACGTTTTTGCGGTGACCCTACAATTTATTGAACGCGTCCTTGCAGCAAACTCCAGTGTCCTTGTAGACCTCAATTCCGAACAAATCCGTTACGTTCATCTTGAGAAACAACCGCGCGAAAAAGTCGATTTAAGTCAAGTTTGAGGGCTTTAAAATTAATGCTTCAATGTTCGTGATGTCTGGAAGTCACATTCACAAATAGTCTGAAGTGTGATTTCTTTTCGTATATAAGCATTGTGGACGCACGTTTACTGGTCTCTGAGAAAAAAAAGATTACTTCGAACACGCTGCACTCAGTTGGAGCGCCAGCCAGGCGGCCACCTTAAGAGAAGTTGTGAAGAGAAATACCGACGCCAGTTGAGTCTCTTGTCCATACATGCGACGAGGCAAGAGTTGAACTAATAAGAGGTCTAGCAATCCAACAATCTAGCAGTCATTCAAGTCTAACAGCACGTCAATTACACGTGTCAGAAGGCAGAGCAGTGAACCACAGAAGCCAAGACGTGTAGTTTGTTTACATTGCCTATAGCGGCCTATGACAGTGACTAAAGTAAAAATGTCGTCTTCAGATGATAGTCTTACATTTACTGGTAGAAACGATGTTCCCAGAACAGTTACTTAGAAACATAATACGAGTATGTTGTTAGATTCCTGTTAAACGAGGAGAAACTTGTGGGTGATTAGTGTTGACGTGTCTAAAGTATTGTCGTAGTTATGTCTAGCTCACGTGTTTTATTAATAATGCAGTAACATAAACTTGTCCTATGGCCATTGGTCCACGAGTAATAAATGTATAACCAAGCAAGCATAATAATATCGCACGTGGCAGTTTAAAACCATATTTTAAATGAGCTGACATGGTAATATAATATAAGAGTGGACAGACCTCTGTTGTGTCGTCTTCAGCTTCCAGTCTCTTCAGACTTGTCAAGTACAATTCGTGCAGGTTGTGAAGGAGAGTTCTCAGATCCTCTGTCTCACTACACACTTCTTCACCATCTGACACTACACAACCTGTGTTTACGTCATTGCATTGTCCTGAACTGGAGCAAATATTTGTTGTGTCAATGTTCGGAGAACCTTGAACCTCCGTCATTGTGGAAAACATCTATATTTGTAAACAAAATAAATAGACAAATTGATTTCAATAAAAGCATGGATATTCAAACTAAAGTCACATTTACAAAGGTCTTGTGACGATTATCCTGCAAATTTTTCATCTCTATGGCACAGAATAAATAACGTAGTTATAGTAAAGGTTATTTCTACTACAGGTTAGAAAGATCAATGTTCAAGGTTTGGCACAGGGAACATTTCTGTCGCTAGGGGCGCTGCATTCGCATGTGGGGACACATTAACATTGCGGTATATGGGAGAAACACACATATTTGTTTATAAAATATTGTGCTTAAATGAATTTACGTAATATATTTGTGGTTTTTAAATTATAACCTTTTCTCTTTATTTTCAAGCTAATAAGTGCGCCTGCGAGATGTTTTTACGTACGTAAGCAGTGAAAATATATATGCGTGCGTTTGTTTACAAGTTGATTGTGGACACACGCTTATAGAGTCGTCTTGTTTTCTTGTACGTAAAATAACATTGGTAATAGTACGCTCGCATAGTGTACCAGTCAAACTGTTATAGCCATATTTTACTAACGAAAAATATTTCCACAGACGTTAGAAGTTATAGGATGTAAAGGAAATGGTGGTGTACTAACTTCAAATTTTTCGATTAGGTTAGTTTTGGTCAGGGCGAGTGATTTTACGCTTGTTTTTATATTTTTCATTAGGTTACCTTACTCTAACTCAAACTGGAAATCTGCGAAGTTACTTTGTAAAATATGTTAATGTAAAAATTGACGAGTTCTATACCCCCACGACTTAGTCATATATGGGGTCAAACAGAACGAAATAAATAAGGGGCCTTTGTCTATGTTACAATTCCCATTATGTAGCTGTATAGAAATAACACCGAAATGGAGAGTGAAGCTTACACCACTGACAGTGCCTCCTAGACAGCAGGACGTTGTCTTGCAGTGTGCACTGCTGAAAATGTGTTCAATTTTTATACTCGTTTATTTTATGATATGCCCAATTAGGGTGATCGTGAACTCTTCGGACTAACAAAAATTTGTATATCTAGATCCCAAACTGCAATGAAATTAGCATTTATAATAATAGAGGACTATTCCAAAAAAGTGTATCAAAAGAAAGCAAATATATCAAATTGGATGAAAGGTTTCTGCTACAAACAAAATTTTAACTATTGTGGTCACTATCTATATTACCTTGGACGCACAGTTAGGCCTTTTCGTACTCATTGAATATATAATTCAACTGAGTGTATGAAGAAAAAAAAAAGGGATGGGGGAAGCTAACATTTGAAGAGATGTGTTATATACACCACCATACCACACATTGCATCAGTGATGCCATTTTCTCTTCCATTTTTGTTAGATTTTTTTTATCTATCAGTACTTTATTCTACGTCTGGACCTTAGTGCACCACAGTGCAAGCCTTATAAACTTAGACATGCAGGGATAGTAAAGCTGGAATCACACAATGCAATTTACAGATTGCGCAGCTCATTGTATGCTATTAGCTGCACAATAATTGCAATGAAATCTCTCTCATTCGATCCATGTCCACCTTGTACATGGAGCAATTCACAATGCAATACACACACAATTATTTCCTTTCCCTCCAAACTATAGTTTGTTGCCTAGGCCTATCGTATTTAATTGGAATAATATTAAAAACATACCAGCGGGTAAATTGTGTGATGGATGCGAGGACGAGGCAATTGAGAGTCTTACATACATTCACAGCCATAATCTTTAAAACACTTTCGCACAAATGTCTATTACGATGGACGATTTTGCATTGCACAGCACCAGGTATTACTTATATTCCTCCAATAACCGAAACACACTCTCACATGTCCACTCCATTTTTTGTTTACGCGTGAAGTAAAGTTCGTGAAAACTCTACTTGAAATGGCCAATCACATTTCTTGTTTCACACTATTTTCATGACATTGCACAGAAATATAGAGCTTGTTCTATGCTCTCAAATTGCATCGTTGCTTGCATCGCATGTGTCAATCCGAGAATTTTGTGTCCGACATGCAATGAAATTTTAGCAGATTGCACGGAAATTTCGTGTTTATTGCAGCTTAAGTTTTACGCTCGCAACTGGGCTAACACCCAGTGGCGAGCAGACTCCTCCCCATTCCAATAATGGCAGTCTTCCAGTCTCTTCCTAAACCTTCTAACCCACTTCTCAGTCACCAATTCTCCCCTCAGTGCGTTTCACTCCCTTACCTTCCTCACCAGCATTGCTGTCTAACCCTCTCCGTTTTCCTCCACACACTCTGAATATTTTCACTGTTTCCTTTTTCCTTAAAAGTTCCCATATTTTGCTTGCAGGCCAAACTGCCTCATGCCCCCTTTCTATTCATAATCCAATACAACCTGACCAGTAGTTCAATTTTTCTCCTGTCCCTCAACGGTTTCCATCCCAATTCCTTCACCATCACACAGGGCCTACAGTTCCTTTACTCCTCACCAGTCTGACACTGCCTTTTCCATTTATTCATCGCCCATGTCGTTGGCCTTCTCTTCTCCTTCTCCAGCTGTTACGCCTTCACCTCCATGTACAGATCCCACTCTGCGGCAGCATATTCCTATACTGGACAAACCATCGTGAAATCTACCTTTCCCCTTCTTAACCACTCTTCTTCTATGAGATTTTTAAATGTTTGTTGCATTGGAAGTTTTCAATTGGAATTTATTGGTTTGTGGACATACATCATTGATCGAGCAATGGCGTATGTCCACAAACCAATAAATTCCAACTGTTCTTCTAGTCGAGTTATTGAAAAGAGGGTAGGTATGGACAGCGTGTTGTGAAAGGATTTGCAGGTAACGTGGAATGAGAAAATTAGTATTTTCCTAACATTGAACAGAACATTATTTTTGCCATGCTCACCACATGACAATGTGCCTGACAACCAACACTTTCCCAAGTGAATAACAAAATAAATAGCCGACAACCTGTATAAGCAGCGAATCTCTAAATAAAAAAAGTTTTGTGTAGTATGTTTTAGTCCTTCCTGATCCTATTTCATACAAAATTGGGCATACTAATCAACTAATGATGTTACAGAATAATTTTCAGTATCAAACGCATATTACTGATTTTATTGTCCTATAGCAGCCATTCTTGTCAAATCTTATCAGATATGTCTTATGCTGTCTTAGAATTGTAAGCAACCAACAAATCTACTCTTGTATGTGAAACCACCACACAGAACCTGCGACTGTTTAAGTGCATTGTTGGGTAATATTTAAGACACTCATGGTCTTGCTGTTACCAGTACATTTAAGGGCGCTGCCTACCTCCGAGCCCTGGCGGAGAAAGAATAGGGTTTTACATGTTAAATTATTTTCAACGACACTCGGTCACATTTTGTGATATTGCTTCGGGACAAAAACCATTTTCTGCGTCGAGAAAAGGAGAATATTGCTACGCAAATAAAATTGCAGAAAATAAATTATGGATAGCCATTTTCGCGTGTTTTTTGTGTGTAAAAATGATTTTTTGCCCACAATTTTCAGGGTATTGAAAAAAACTACCTAAGCGGTTCATAGCAATGTACGCGGCACCGAGACGAACAAAAACGTCAGTGGTGGCATATATGTAACTTTAACCGTTATTGAGCCAGGTGGAAAATCATTTAATCTGTAAAACCCTATGCTTGCTCCCGCCGTGGCTTCAAGGTAGGCAGCACCCTTAACTTTGGATTACTTGCCAGTATGTGGAGCTTTCCATCCACTTCCTTCCAGAGCTGACCAACAGCAACTGACCAGAGTTAATTCAAACAAAATAGGGCAACAGCCTGTTATTACATCAGATGCAGATTATTTCTCAATTTGGTTAAATTAACTGGCCAGCTAACTCATCAGATTTGATCATCATGTGTGGTCACTTGCCAAGCTAGCATTTCTCTATAGGCATTTCAGTCAGATGCATGCTGATCTCGAGGACACAATTTTCAATGATTTAAAAAACATTCCCTTCACTATTGTACATGATAAAGGGTTTTATTAATCACCTGGAGTATCACTAAATTTAATATATATATATATATATATATATATATATATATATATATATATATATATGAGTGGCAAGAGGGTGGGGGTGGGCATTTCAAGCATCATACTCATGAACAAAATTTTGAAATGAAAAAGGCATATGCTTACTCTATGTACGCTGATATATTTCAGAAATATATCTCACTTTTTCTTGCAATTTATGCCTTAGCTGGGATATGTGGCACATTACATCTGGGAATATTAATGAGGAAATGTCTAAATAATAGCTGTAAAAAATTGATTTACAAAGAAGAGTAATGAAGTAACTTTGTCACAGCTGTAACAGTAAGGGCAAGCTGCGGAATAATTTGAATTTTTTACATCGAACTCTTATTATGAATCACAAGAAGTTAATTTGAGATTTACAATTGATATTGAACAGACTTTGTACTGGACTGTTAAAGGCCATGATACATCACTTCCTATTCTTTTATGATAAATATTTTTTAAACCTAAACAAAAAAACTGAAGCACAGATTTCTTTAAAACAGTGTATATTACGTTAAATAATTATTTCAAGACAAAATACATAACAGTTTCTGCTAATTATGCTAAAAGGGATTTCTCGTTAATGAACTAATTAGCCACAGCCATTAATTTTTTTGTTTAAAAAAACTTACTGCATAGTAAAAACAATTTTCAACAAAAGTGCAACAGTTTTACAATATCTGCTCACGTGAAGAAATAAAAAATAATTACCATAAAAGCAGTAGAAATGATGGATCGTGGCCTTCAACTGCAAACTTTGTAGAGATTTGTGTAGACGTAGGTACTTTATAACAGAAGATACCTCAAATTGAAGTACTTTATAATAATATTCAGCTTTCTTCCCTACCTTTAACTTTTCTACACATGCCAGGTTGGACATCTTTAGTGGCACAGTGGGTTTACTGACTAGTATATAAAACAAATTACTTTTGTTGGTCAATGGTAGTAAACACATTAAACTCTTTTACATTTGTCAACACCTAACAGCGGCTTTTATTTAATCAAAAAACCACATAAACATTTTCTAAAGAGATGCCCAAGCAGATCTACTTTTGCCAAGGACACCAACGCACACACTGAGAAAACAATGACTCAATTTTGTCTTGGGCTTAACATTCTACTTCTCTATACTGCAGCGTGTTCATCTTTGCCACACGTCCCAGCTAGCTCAGCGCAAAGGAAACGGTGGAATTTTAAATTTTGGGATTTATTACCAAAGGTTGCAACATTCTAGTCTCGAAACACTATTCCAGATATTTGACTGCGGAGGGGGGGAGTGGAGAAGCACCCTCAGAGCATATAATCCCATCACTCCAACTGGCCGACAACAAACCTGCCATTGCGGGCAAGTTACGAGCATTGCCGGTCAATGGTGCCGGTCGCAGCCATTAAAGAAACAATTTTAAAAATATCAAATTTTTGGCAACTAACACAAAATTTTTGAATGGTAATATTTGCATGTATACTTGATTTCACATAGGTTTGGATAAATTTTACAGCAACACACGGTCAATATTTTCAGTATTTTGTAATTTGCCGCACAATGCAAGATATTTTTAGTTCTAAAATGAAGCTGAGATATCCACTTCAGCATTCGCACTGCAAAGTCTGTCTTGTGTAGTGACACAAATAACAAAATATTACAAATTATTGCGTACAAGTTGCTGTCAAATTCATCCAAACTTACATATTATATGAAGTATAGCTACAAACCTGAACAGTATAGTTTTCATACCAATTTCATACATTTATATTAAGCAATAATTTTGTTTTCTAAGTGAAATAAACATAAAACTAAAGATTTACACCGCAAATCAGAAACAGTCCGTTATTCTATTTTTATTTTCTCTACTGCTATTTTTAGAGACCGGTCTTGCACTGAAGTACAACAGTTTTTTTAAGGTTATCTCAGTATCTCTGTCCTAACACTCCAAGCTTTAGCAGAGAACATACAATTTTGCTAAATAAAAATATTGAAAAAGAATTTACAGCTAAATAAAAACATTAAAATTTTTATTAACACTAGCTCACAGTCACTGAAAATTAATTACTTTAAATATGAATAAATTTCCACTGACGTGGTTTCTTTTAAACAATAATATTACAATTAGTACTTACGCAAATTTTCAGACACCATTGTTGGAAAGACAATTAATATTATGCATATTATTACGTTATTATAAGTGGAAACAAAAAATATTAATCACACACACTGTAGATTATTAACATGTGAAAATAAAATGGGGGCAGCCCTGGGCCATGCTACAGTACAGTAATTTGCAAATACGTTTTATACTTCAAGAACACATGATCTGCAGACATTACAGTCACACACTCCACGACAAAACGGTTAAGCTATCACAAGGGCAATTAAAATTAACTAAAACTTCATTTCCATCTCTCTAATCTAATTTGTCTTATGTTTGTCATGGTACAAAATTTGCAGAACACTAGAACGCCATGTAGCTTGATGTAGCTTACTATTAAAATAATTTTCCGAATATCGCTACAAAACATAAAAATCTACTTATATATTACATGTATTGTTCCATAAATTTCAAATTGGACAAAAAGTATTCTTGGATTTGACACAAGTTAATACAATGGTAACAGTGAGGAATTTGTGCAGCTCTTTTTCTAACATCAAGGTCTTGAGAGCTGATGAGGGTGCAGCGAGGTGAAAAAGAACAAAGACAAGAATGAAATTACAAAGTAATGCTATATATTCCAGAGATAACTGCCAACAGCAGCATAGTCCAGCTCGATTCCCAATTATGAAAATGTGGAATTAGCTTTGCCAGGAATAGAACACAAGTCATCTTAGTGGGATGCGAACGACTAGCTGCCACATCAACATCCACCCTGATCCACAAAGGTTCTGATCTTACTGCACGCTTACCTAGGACTTTTTACTAATTACAACTTCCATTTCCAAAACATTATGTTTTAAAGATTATTTTAATTTAAGGTCCGCGATAGTATTGTTGATGTAATTAATCAAAACTTCCCCTAAGCTGCCTACTTACAGACTGTTACTCGTCACACACAATTTCTAGATGACTGCACATAATTTTACACGAAGCATGTATCGCAACACTTAGCCGCTTTAAGCAGCAAAATGTAGCAATGTACATTTCAGCAAAGAAATGTGCCTTGTTTGTGTGTTCTAATAACAATACCAGTCTCTAAGTATCTGTGCTGTCTTTTGTTTACCCTGATAGCCTAGTGACCTCTTCCAACCTTTATGATTCCACGCTTACGAGTATTTCTGTGAATTGGAAAATATAATTTCCAGTGTCTAACTTACCTTCCTAATGGTGTTTATTCATAATACGTACAGTGAATTTCTTTTTCAATTTTGCGTACACGATTATAAGTTATTGCATTTCAGAAAGTAATCACAAATTACAAACATAATATCAAATAATGGCGACAAACAAGCCTCCAATATGACATGAGAGACAGAAGTACAAGAACTTACAGTCTGATACAGTACTTGTAGACAAGCGCACACACTTCAAAGGATGAAACATTTTTCTTGAACTAAACGTCTCAACCACCGAAGAAAGTGTACTATCCTTTAATGTGTATGTGTGGCTAAGTATCAGACTGCGTACTTGTACTTCTCTCTATCATGTAATAAATATGATTATTAATTTTGTCACAGTGTGAAGATCCCTATACTTTCTGTGTTATTGTACATAGACCACAAAATAAGTGTGAAATATAGTACAGTCAATTCATTGTTTAATTATAGACAAGATACAGAGAGGTATATTCAGGGGAAGGGGTGATCATGAGTGGAAGATACAGAGGGTGGGGAAGAGGACAGGGATAGGAAAAATACACTATGATGGTGAGAACGGTAAAGGATTAGAATGAGTTGGCGAGGGATGTGGTTAGGGTGACGGGAGCGAGGCAGTTTAGGAAAAGGTTGATGGGGTTGAAAAATTGAGAAGAGGTAGCTTAAGCAAATCCTTGCCACAGGGCTGAGGCCCAATTACAAGCAAAATAATAATAATAATAAATATTGTCGTAAAATTCTATATACACATTTGAACCAAATGTATACTTCTTAAGCTGGTCAACTCAGGAAATTTTTATATTTACAGTTTGTGCTGTTTTTATAAAGTTACTGCACAAATAGTTTTTCCAGGTAATTACGTAACTTTGAATAGTATCTAACAAACTTGAAATTGTTTTTCATTTTTATTTATTTATTTTGGCGTCCTCCGTTGGATCCCTAATTGGGGATATGGAGTATGTCACTGTTATTAAAATACACATAATTAAAGACGAAACAAATAATTGAAGGTTAAACAATATACAATTCATAATTACATTTTACAAATACACATTAGGCTACCTTGCAGCTATCAAAGCATGAAACGTCTGATAAGTACCCATTAACACACTAATACGAAATTACTTACATAGATTCAGGATACAACAAAATATATTATTCACATGTACTTAAGCATATTTACTACACATAAACCAAAAAATATAATCATTACATTTACATTTAAGTTTACATAATTTTGATTCCTATAAGTGCAGATACAATTTGTAGGCCTACTAGTTTAGTCTAAAACACCTTCTTATACCGTGGTCTAATAAGATAGTTTTATTAAGTAACTTCACACAGCCTTCTGTTGTTTGCACACTAAACAACTGGAGTATGTTTTTACTGTCTTTATAATATGTAAAATAAAATATGTCCAAAACAGAATTCTTCTGGATACATAAATTTGTTAACAATTCTGAAGGTTTCACTTTGACAGTTAAGCAGAAAAAATTCTGCATACAAAAAATTGTTGGTATTTTCAGCAAAATACAACATCTGATGTATGGAAAAAAATTATCGCATACGCATATTCCTTATGTAGTGGCTTAATATTTTATCTTGCAGCATATTCTACTCCAGACAATACAGTGGCCAATTCTGAAACTTTATTGCCAATTATCTGAAGTTTAGTCACTTGAATTAAGTACTTGTATAAGAAGATATAACAAGTTCTCTTTTTTTAAATCTTGCAATGAGTATAAAAATATTTTTAGTGTAACTTAATATTTTTTTTTTAAATTTAGAACCTCCTAACACTCTTGGACTATGTTGACAAACAGCAAATTTTGTCTATAGATCTTCCATAGGTTATGAGGAACTACCTGTAACATCTATAATTGAATTTTGTCAAATCAATTCCACATCATTGGGTGTCACTATATTCTTACATATAAAGTCAACCAGAATATTTGTGGTTGTACATAGTAAACACGTGTTTACTTTTTCAAAAAGAGAATGATGATTATAAAAGCATTTCTAGCATTATTGTCTTCCAGTACTGTATTGTAAATGTTTTTTATCACACAAAAAATGAATACTGTAAGTTCAGTTAAAATTCTTTTAAAATAATACAGAACAGTACTTATTGATTTTATAAGAAGTAAACACAGCCTAATTACCAAAAATTTGTATCCCCATATCCATCAATTAACTTAACATGCTTTAAATGTTTAGTTCTAGCACAGGTGAAGCTCAAAGATGTTAAGGATTTAGACAAGGCAGATAAAGAGAACAAGAACTATAAAACTACTAAATACTTACTGAAAAGTTCTTCCCTTTTAATAAGTTTAACTTCCTCAGTCCCTTCAGAAACATTTTAAAAGGTTGTTACTGTATTTGTAAATATTCTGGATAATTTACATCCACACAAAACAAACTTACTGCTGCACAAGGCCATTAATGTTCATACAAAGTAAATAAAACATGTTGAACATCTCAAACATAAGATAGGTCACAACGTAAATGGTCTTGAATCTCAAATACCAAATTGAAGTAAAAATGTAATATATAAACACAGAGGAACTTCACTAATGTAGAAAAAAACCTGACATATAATCAATGGAGCAGTTAGAGCTTCACACTTAAATAGACAACTAAACTTTCAGAAACAAAAAATTTAAGAGCATTATTAACTTGGAAAACCACTGACGTAATTTTTCTGGCGCCTAGTAGGTATCAGTAGGCTCGTGTCACAGACAACCTGTGAGGCTCCACTACTCTGATATGGTGTAGGGAGGGACATATATCTTCTGGATTTGTTTGTATGGACATACTCCATTGCGAAATAAATGACTGTCACAAGAAAACTAACAGTAAAAATAAGACAAGAAAACATAAAAAGCAGAGTATGCTTTAGTCATCAGGATACATACAAAACATGAAAATTCAAAACTGGAATATGGTCAGATAAAACAAGGAAAAAACAGAAAATAAAAGAAATAACAAAAATATAAAAAACCTAAGTTGACATGCGACACAACGATGAGACAGAACAAAAACACAAACAGAATTACAGCAAACGACACAACGATGAGACTAAACAAAACACAAAGATGTCGGACACAAACAGAAAAAAACAACAAACGACACAAACGATGAGACGAAATAAAACACAGTAGTTTTCCAAACAGTCAGTACGAACGACGTTTCGGGAACTGGAATCTGTTCCCGTCATCAGGTAGACACACAGGGTTCAGGAACACGAGTGCGACTGATGAGGAGACTATCAACCCGCATTAAAGAACATAAAAATAATTGCAAAAAAGGCGAAACTCAAAAATCTAGACTGGCCGAACATGCATGGGAAAATAGCCACACAATCCTTTGGGAAGAATCTAAACCACTTACACAGGAAACTGACAAAATTAAAAGAAAAATAAAAGAATCAGCCTGTATTATTAGCAAAAGTAATATTTTCAGTCACCAGAGCATTGAATTAAAAAATATGTGGATCCCATTGATTAGAAGAGAAACAAATTTACAGCACAAAATAAAAACAAACACCCAACCCACCACAACCAATCAGAGTCAATACATGCTGCGCGACCAATCAGGAGACAGCTCGTCTCCCATTGGCTGAGCACGATAAGAGGCTTTACCCTATATAAACCCATGTTTTTTTTTGTTTGTGTCCGACATCTTTGTGTTTTGTTAAGTTGTGTCGTTTGCTGTAATTCTGTTTGTGTTTTTGTTCTGTCTCATCGTTGTGTCGCATGTCAACTTAGGTTTTTTATATTTTTGTTATTTCTTTTATTTTCTGTTTTTTCCTTGTTTTATCTGACCATATTCCAGTTTTGGAATTTCATGTGGTGTATGTATCCTGATGACTAAAGCATACTCTGCTTTTTATGTTTTCTTGTCTTATTTTTACTGCTAGTTTTCTTGTGACAGTCATTTATTTCGCAATGGAGTATGTCCATACAAACAAATCCAGTCATGAACTCCCATTGCACAGTTCTTTCAAAGACCACATATATCTTCATTCAACATCGGATCACATAATACACTTCCTTCCAAGTCACCCACTCTATAGCAGGCAGGTGATTCAGCACAGTAAATAACCCAGACCCCCTACGGCTGTCACCTGATTACGAAATATCTTCGTCCATACTCTCTCAGCCTGAGCCTGGGAGCTGCACATGGAAGTTTCCTGGCCAGATTGTCTAACCTCTGCGTCCACGTAGTCTTGACCTGGGTCATCTTGGTGGGAGACGTGCATCCTAATCACTGCGCTAACACAGCACAATAAAAGTACTGTAAACTAGATACTGTACAGTACACTGAAAATATCTGCCAACTACTACAAATCTAGCTACAGTATGGTTTTGTACACACTAATGTTAATGTAAAACAGTATTGTAAATGTATTTGTGGTAAAGTATTTACATGTATGTACGTACATACGTACTTGCTACTGAGTACTATAAATGTGTGTACTAGTGTGAACCAACACCTCTTTTCTCTCATGTTTATAGCTATTCCTCATACTTTTAATGTAACATACTTACAAAATAGTGTAATTGGAAGTTTTGTCATCTTCTGGCTAGATCTACACTAGCACATTGTGTATAAATTGCTATAATTAATAGCAATGTAGTACAATGTGATACTTTACTCCTTATATAGTCTGTATGCATAAATAATGCACTATATTTGTAAATATTTTTTAGACGTACCTTCTAATGTAATGTACATACATGCAAACATTGTAAGTTTATCTCATGCAACTATCTGACGAGCCCTTCACTTGGTGAGCATTTTGCTCAAGGTAACCAAGTCTCTCGGGTGAAATGATAATAAATAAATGTTGTAGAGGTTCCTCTATGTCATCAATTATTTGAGGAAAGAATGGAATGACTGGTCTGGATGTACAAGGTGATGAATTGTGAGGGTGGGTGAGGAAGTTTACTTTACTCTACAAGCTAACTAAGGTAACATTTAAGGGGAGATGAACAGTGAAAATACTCTGAGGGTTTCGAGGGAAATTGAGAGAAGTAGACAGTCTATGTTTGTGGGACAGGGAGGGAGTGGAAAGGTCTGCAGGAAGAACTGGTGACTGTGACAGGGGTTCGTTATGTTTATCAGAATGGTGTGGAAGGTGTAAATGTTCATGGTAGCAACTAATTTCATAACAGTTGAGACGCCACGCGTCTCGGGTTTATAGTTTAATATGTTTTGCATGCGTCTTAATATGGGTTCCGGAACCTCTACATATGTATATATGTATTTTTATAGTATAATTTATATGGAAGTTGTGAGCTTATATTTACCTTGTATTGGTTGTGTATTTGATTGTTTGCTCGCTTGCTTGTAAAGCAGATGTACGTATTAGCCGCACGGAGTGCTGGCAGGCGAGCGGTGTTGGAGAGCTGAAGACGGGGGTGTGAGTAGGTAGTTCGCGAGAGAGTGTGTGCTAGAAAGGCGAGGAGCAAGGGAGGCGGACGGCGTGGCTAGTTCCGTCAAGGGTCCGATGACTGCTTGGCTGTTGCAAATTTATATGTTTACCTGCTGTCAGACGTAAGACAGAGGAACGCGAGAGCATTTACTTTAGATTAATTCGGGGCAGTTGGTGTACGTTTGGACGCTGCGGCCGAAGCCGAGCGAGGGAGTTTCTCGCCGAGGGAACTTCCCAGGACAATTGCGTGCTGCCCTTCGCCGAAGGAGAGGCCTGGAGGCCTAGGTCGGAAGGGCCAAGTAGCTGTTGAGAAGCTTCGTGTCAGCAAGTTCCTCTCTCGACCAAGGCCGCAAGGGGCTCGTGGCGCTAAGGCGGTCAAATTGGAGAACGCGGCCGCTGCTGAGCTTGGACGCCCGTCAGCGTGCGGGCCACCTGCTGTTGCTGCTCGCAGGAAAAATAACCAGGTAGGAGATGTACTGATGCCTTACGCCGATGTATAGCCCGTCAGGAATTTAGTGCGACGTGAAAATCTCGCCCATGCCAGATCTCTGTAGGGCGGATGCGTATACATCGATAACTGTGGTAGGCAGATTTAGAAAGTCCGATTCTGAAAAGTGTGTTGTGGATTCGTGTATTTGAGAAGAATGTCTTAATTGTTAAAAGAACCAGTAATTGTATTAAATATTATAATTTTAAAATATCAGGACCTTGCTTCATTATATTTCATGAACTTCTCCAAAGTACGTAACGTAAATATGAATATGAGGGGCTACCTGTCCCGGATAAATGCAGGAGGGTTATGTTTTGCTCATGAAGGGTGAGGCACTCGTCACGTCACCCTTTCCTTCGGGACAGGGGAGCGTCTCACAGTTTTGACTATTATAATCAGAGGCAGAGTTTCCTGATGAAAAATTATTTTAGAGTGGTAATAAATGGTCTTAGGAAAGTATTTTTTTGATAGGTTAGTTAAGGTACTGTAATCTAACCTAATGCAAGGTTAGGTTAGCCTACCTAACCCATTTTGACAAATACAGAAATATTTTTTGTCAACTATACCTCTAAAATGAGTAGTTTGCCCAGTATGTATATTCTTCAAACCTATTTTGTGTTTATTCCAAACGCTTAAAGGAAAGCTTTCTGGTAACAACTTCTTCACAGTAAACACTACAGTATTGCCTGGTTCTTCTTCACAATTTTAATATTTATTTTAGCAATGTGTTGCAAATAATATTTATGCTTCATCTGCCTTTTCTAATATCTTTGTTATGATTAACTACATGTGGAAAAAATAATAATTCTGATACACAAAAACTTCGATTTTCCGCAACTCACAACTTGACTGCCACAGCCACACAAACTGAACCTGGTAAACTACACTATTTTACACAAAACATATAATCACACATCAAACACCCAGTTTCTTATTAAGTTACTAAATACATCTCAACTGAGCTCAACACTTACCTACGATTTCATATTCCTCAAATATCTTCTTCTGACGATCAATATGTCCTACGAACTTGTAAACAAACACGATCACGAGCATTTAAATTTCCGCTGCTTACGTTCGTAAAAACATCTTGCAGACGTACTTTTAAGCTTCAAATAAACACGAAGGGTTATAATTTTAAAATTGTGAATTTATTCCGCAAAGTAATATAAGCACAATATTTTATGGACACAAATAAGTACTACTTAAATATACCGCAATGTTAATTTGTCCCCACGTGCGACTTCAGCGCATCTAGCGGCAGAAATTTTCCCTGTGCCAAACCCTCCCATAAGAAAATACATTTTCTTTCTTACCTTCAGTAGAATTAACCTTAGTTATAGGCTACGGCACATAGAGGTAATATATAGTAGAGGGAACATGACGTCACAAATGTGTGTCCAACATGGTCTCGAGAGTTTGGTGTCGTTTATTTATGTTTTCTCGGCGTTAAAATGTAGTCGTGATGTTTTAAACTAATGGCGTACCTTCCAGAATATATATTTAGTAATGTGGTATCACCAAGATCTCGATTCAAAACCTTATAGTAAGAATGTAGCTAATATTTACTATTTACTAAAAACAGCTGGGTTAAGGAAAACAGTAACGTTACAGACATTGTTTACGTTTGTCGTTCTGAAATTTCTACGCAATTGTACTATGCGATAATATGGTAATATGTTCTCCTTAGTTCATATATTCATATGGTACCAAAATAACCCAACATGGTTGTGTTTACTAAGCAATTATTATATTTTCTCTTAATGTTATTTCAAACCTCCCGCGCATATTTTACTAAAGTCAAGTGACACATGTTGAACACACAACTTCGTACGCAGCTATATAGAGGATACTCCCTCTACCCAATATTTACTCTAAGCTACGGCATATATACGGATAGACCCATGGAGGTATTAGTCTATGGAGTGGAAGCCTTTGAGCAAATTTGAAGCCAGCCAACAGACGACGTTTAAAGACAAGGATAGAGCTAGTGGTGGCAAAAACATGTAACATAGCATTGAGTTGAATGAAAATGTTTTAGTTTTTTGTTAACTACACATTATGGTGAAATTTTGTGCAGCTCTTGACCTTACAAACATATTCGTTCGTTGCGGAGGATTATCTTTCTACAGGCAAGAAACTTTTATTTAAATTTATCAAGTTTATAAAGTACATACACGCGGCGAGAGCTAATTCGGTTCTTTTATATTTCTGATGCAATTGTAAACTGCTGTGTACGATTCAAATAGAGAATTTGCGCGAATTTTTGTAAAAAAATTGCATAATTACATTGCTTTCTGCTATTGTTTTGCCACCCAAAATATGGCGACTCATGATAAATAACGTCCTGCGCATGCGCAGTTCGAAAGTGTTCGAAAATGATCGGCTTAACACGATTACCATTGAAATGTACGGCATATGCCACTCCACAGACTAATAACTCCATGGATAGACCCAGCGTAGGCTATGCTCTATGCACTACCGATGTGTGACCAAAACAAAACAGCTGATTGTGGCCCGCTTTAGCTGTGGAAGAAGTGTTTACGATTTATTTCAGGTGTGTACGTGTTAAATATAAAATAATTTACTTATGAGAGCCTTATTTCTTTTACTAGACATAAAATGCAAGTTATTTTTACACATTATACGTATACCCATTTATTTGGTTGTAACGCAAAATCAGACAGGATATATGGTACTGCTACAGTGAGCAACATTGTTTACTTTGTATTCAAAATTCATCTGTAGTAAATAATTTTGGTTATTAATTAAAGGAATACAAGAAAGGGTTGAAAAATATTTATTTAATGTTTGTGTCATGCTTGAATATTTGACACCTTTGTATTTGCTGCAATAACCTGACATATGCACTTGTAAATAAATTCAATGGTTCAGCTATATTGCACTGCCTAAATAGTAGTTTCTGTTGGGATTCCAATAAACCTCTTGACTTATCTCGTCCAGTTATGCTCTGGAAAATAAAATGGTACTAAGGCTTGGGTAATAACTGTCATACTGCCAAAACTTACAATGAATGAGACAGTAGTTATGTCACTGGCTAATGACTATATTCTATTGTGCAATAGTGGCCATTCTGTGAATTTGGCTGCAATATTTTGTCCCACTCAAAATTCACTTTTCTACGACATTATACCAGTCTTTGAGACGGTGAATTCAGACACAATCCACATAGCGTTCAAAGCAAATGTAATATTTTTATATCCAATCCCAGTGAAGTTTGACATGTTCTTAGTCATGAGTACATAAAGAAATTGTTTTTTCAAAAACCAACTGGAAACTTAACAAAAGTGTAAATGATACGGGTTGTAGGTAACTAAATATTGATTAATTAGTTTTTTTTATCATAATGTTCACAAATGCGTTTATACCCCTGCACTATATACATATATATACCCATAATGTTCACAACTGCATTTATACTTCTGCATTGTAATATTACATATATATATATATATATATATATATATATATATATATATATATATATATATATGTGTGTGTGTGTGTGTGTGTGTGTGTGTGTGTGTGTGTGTATGTGTATATTTAACGTGTATACCGTTAGTTAAATTAATTTATCCAGCTTATCCTGATACAAACTTCTGGCTAAGTTACACCGTGGGAACGAGAGAGGTTTCTTCAAGCTGCCTCCGGACCAGCAACAGGTAACACGTACCTAATTAATTTAAGGCTCGGTTTCAGTCACCATATTGAATTATACTATTTTTCACCTTTTGATATTCTGAGCACAAAAATGTTAAATCTGCGATTATAACTCATATTCTATTTACTTGACACTAGAGTACAGACATGGTGAGTGAGATATTTTGGTCAGCGCTTAACATCGAGGTCTTTAGCGCGGGTGAGGGGGAACCTGAGGTGACAATGGAGCAGTACCGAAATGAAAGGGGGGGAAACGGAAGACCCCCGAGAAAACCCGCCGACCAACGGCATCATCCGGCACAATTTCCACATGCGAAAATCCGGGGACCGAACCCGCCGGGAATCGAGCCCGGATCGCCTTGTTGGGAGGCGAATGGTCGGACCACTCGGCCACCGCGGCCCCCATAGACATGGTGATTGTGTAGTTCGGTCGCAATCTGTCAGGCAAATAAATAAAAATAATATGCCCAACTGATTAAGGCATAATTATATGAGGGGTTAAAATGAAAGTGAAGTATGTCACTACTTTGAATACATTGTGGTTATTGTATATTGGCTTTATTTGTATGCCGCATTTTTAAATATCAAGTGAATTAAGTCAGGGCTGCGTTAACATATTGGAAAATCGTTTTATGAGTTCCTACAAAAAAAACACTTTATTCTGCAAAACCAATTAGTCATGACTTTCCTCACTTTCATTCTAACGCCCTCATATGTTACCAGCTCAATCGCCATATTTGTACTGTAGTGTAAGGATAATATAATTTGTAGTATAGTCGCAAATGTAACTTTTTTTCTTTCAGAATTTCAAAAAAGCAAAGTGTAAGCAATAAAATATATGTTAAAACGCTAAGAAATTTGAGTCTGTTATTGTATAAACTCTAAATTGTCCACAAGAACTTAAAATTTCAAGCATATTATGACGAAAGAATTTATGTTCCAACAAAGCCTCTGTTTCTACATATTTCTGCTTCCGCCGGAAAGAGTATACATTTTTTTTACAATAATTGCATCATACAAACAATTTATTGTACACTGACAAACATAAGGCAGTCTACAGATTGTGTACAGTTGACAGCAATATTTGTAACACTTTAAATAAATGGTACAAAACCAGTACAATTAATTTTTTTAAGATTACAAATGTTTTACTTTCCAGACAATATTAAACGTTTTTGCGTTTTAATAAAATACGAACCTTTTCCATTACTTGTTAAACTCAACAAGCGCCAAGAAACTACTTCCACAAGCACAAATATAACCATATTACAATAAATGTTGCATACGTAAATAGCCAATATGTTGTTCTTTTATACGCAAATAGCTATATACACAACACAAGTACAAATATACATACAGAGCTTGACTTTTAACATTAAAAAAAGCAAATTCAAGCAATACATATAATATTAATTAAAATCTGCTAAAAAAAGCGTACCTTTTGAATGATAATGGTATCCCTTTGACTGCTTTTCCAATTACAGCAATAGACAACACATTTCTGAACCACTTTTACAACACGCTGCAGCAAATTCAAATGTCATCCATGCGAAAACAGGCCACGATCAGCTGTTTAAGGAGCGAAGTTGTTTTTGCCTCAATATTTTTGCGCCATACTGGGTCTGCCTATATCTATGTCTATGGTTACAGGCTGAGATATAAGCTCTGTAGCCAGTGATCATAGTGCCATGATATTAGTGGTTTAGCGAGCTAACAGGCAACAATCAACCAGTATTAATACCAGTTTATCATAACAACACTGAAGTTTATTGCACAACAGCCAGAGATTAGATAGAAACATTTATTTCCCTCACATACTGGACATCAACACGCAACTATAATATCGCAGACCCCAAGTGTCAGCAGTCTAGTCACGTGACAAAGTCGCGAGATAGTTTCGCGTCCTCTTGCTGGTTGTGAACATAGCTTCGCGAATGTTTCTACGAGCCCGTGTTACACGATAAGTGTAAACTCTTCTAATGGTCGCCATCAGAAATTAAGCCACGTATCAAGTCGAGTACGACATAATGGAGGCAAGTATGTGAAGTTGTGCATATGTAGCAACGTATCTCGGAGAACTACAGGGGTTTCTGAAATAAAGTCATACGAGTGGACACCATTGTTTGTGACGTCACACGAGGGCTCTGGTTTCAAACGAACGTTTGTTTTCAAATGTTAATGTTGAAAACTCCATTTGGCATCCCGACGTATTTTTGTAATTATATTCTTAAAAAATGCAAATACTTTCGTTTAGACCTGAATAACGTCAAACAACAGTGCGACTGGACTTCACACATAAACTGATATCGTCGTAGACGAAAGAATTTAATACAGATAGCAGGAAAATACATTTGTGTTGAACCTTGCGACTTGTATGGCATGAGTCCTATGGGACGAAAATTGTTGCAACTTATAAAGTTATATTGTGTATAAATAGTATTAAAATTGTACTAGCGCATTTTTGTAGGAATGCTCAAACTAATTTATTTTCATAATAGGCTAAGTTTGGCAGAGTCTATTAATATAGTACTGTACAAATTCTGCTAACGAACATCGGAGGAGGCTTATTTATTTATTTAATGTAACGTCTTGTTGAATGTAGGTGGTTCAGTCTTGTAGGTTAGCTAATTGGGCTTAGTTTTTATAACGTGTGCTGAAAAAGGTTAATATGATGATAAATTAAGTATTTCAGATTCAGTATTTTTTTAATATAAATAATTTTTATTCTTTATTTTAATGAACTTGACATTGTAGCCTGCAAAATCTGTACCCACTGTGATTTTTTAAGTTAGGTATATCAGTTGGTTTTAGTGCAGTCCTTAAAACGGAAACATACAAAATATGACTTAAACAAGCCATTACGCGAAAACTATGGGAGATAAAAAAATTTTATACGAGCCAAATTTAGTCACATTTCGTTTTAAAATAAAAAAAAAAAAAAAACAAATACATGGTACAAATAAAAAATAAAAAAATGGTTATGAAAATTGTGGTAGACCGCGTCCTGAATGTCAATTATAGTCCTTGGTATGTTGTAGGCTTAGAATGTTGTACTAGTACTGTGATTTCATCCACAGAAAAAAATGTCAAATTGTGGATTGTTTTTATAGTTGCCTAAATGGTATAGAAGACTCCAGTGTGAGCACTCATTGAACTGTTTGTAACAGAATCTACGAACAAACCTTCTTTAACTGGCTTTGAAATTTACGTTAAAAAATTATTTATTTTTTAATTCACAGACGTATCTACCAGAAAAAAATTCACAATACATGCAATACACATCAGGTCTGATAACAGCAGAATTTGAGTGAACTGAAATTTAATTTTGAAAATGGTTGTTTGTAATGCTAAATGTGAAGTTTAAGTAGCCAAAAAAAGTTTTTAAAAGGGCTGAGTGGTGCAAAATAATGTTATGGGTTATCAATGTCCTCTTAAGAAATATTTTGTTGAAGGAATTATTTTTACTAATTTTTTTTGGTACCCCGGTTTGCCATAGTGCTTCGATTTGCCCATACTTCCTATTTATTTTGTAGAAATTTTCGTGTGTGCACGCACAAATCAGCAAAACTTCTTCACAAGCGAATGACTGGTGAAGGACCTCATAGAATACGAACAAATCGCAATTTTGACGACATAGGATAGCTAGTTCCTCCGAGGTATTGCTCGCGAGGAATACTCGTAACAGTATATATTTTCTTCAGTTAAAAGACCTCTATTTATGCCAGATTAGTACTTCAGTCATCTAATGTTACGAAAACCAAGCTGAAGGTTAAGTTTACTCTGCAACTGGCTAAGTAGCTGTAGTTGCCCATCTGAAAAACAGTCCAAAGTCAATCCCTGCAACTCTTAATTACTGTTCCAGGTCTTATGTACAATCACAGCAAAACATACTTTGAATATGAGAGAGTGTGCAGATGGTACAGACTAAGTAGTTTACAAGGTATTATGACTAATTTACCTCGAGCACAACCTTTGATAACTGTGTCCTAAATAACTACCGTCGAAAGTTGAATAAATACATATGAAAATGTCCAATCACTTGCACACAGAGGTTGTACAACCATGTGAAACAATATAATCACTTGCACATAGAGGTTGTATAACCACGTGTAACAATATAATCACTTGCGCATAGAGATTGCACAATCCTGTGTAACAATATAATCACTTGAATATAGAGGTTGTACAACCATGTATAACAAAATAATCACTTGCACATAGAGGTTGTATAACCACGTGTAACAATATAATCACTTGCACATAGAGA